>JARWCS010276655.1:0-13147 GCA_034783895.1 Geukensia demissa
AGAATAAGCAATAGTTTTTCCCCTTATCATACACTTTAGCATTTCCCAGAATAAATGTGGATTAACAGCCCATTCAACTTCCCCTTCAACTGTTGCATAAGAATATTGGTTTACAGTTTCAATAATACATTGTTTTATTTGGTTCACATACTCTTTATCATGTAAAAGGCTATTGTTAAATTTCCAAGTGCCCTTTCCTTTCTCTTGGCTATAAAACTGAAGGACAATATACACAGGGGAATGGTCAGAACGATAACTTATATCTATATTAACATCTTTTATTAAAGATTCAAAATCAGATGATATTAAAAAATAATCCAATCTACTTTGTTTTAATCCCGGACCCCGCCATGTAAATCTCTTCGTTTCTGGGTAATGATTGCGCCAAATGTCAATAAGGTCCAACTGCTCCTTCAGTTCTCCTATTTTTCCATGAGCTTTTAAATTATTTTTAGATGAGTAATTACAGGTGTCCCTCTCAAAATTCTGTACTACATTCCAGTCACCCCCTATAATAATTGAAGAGTTTGACAGCTGTGTAATAATATCTTGAATATTTTGAAAGAACACAGGATTGTCATCATTAGGACCATATAATGCTACCAGTGTCATTCGATACTCTTGAATGGTTATATCTAATACTAGATAGTTTCCATTTTTGTCTTTGATTTCTTTGTGTATATCAAAGGCAAAACTATTCTTAAACAAGATAGCTACCCCTCTTGAGTTACTGGTGTGAGAGCAAAAATATGCTTTGTAACCCCATTCATGCTGCCATTGTTTTTCTTTTTGAGCAGTACAATGTGTGTCAATGAGCATTATAATGTCATATTTTTTCCTATAACGATCAAAGAAATCTCTGCGTTTTACATCATTGGACAGACCCCTGCAATTAATGGAGCAAATAGCTATGGATGCCATTCAGTTATACCATATGATTTTTCAATAACATTTGACAAGTCTATGTTAATTTTACCAACACTTGAGATGTAACCAATCAAGTGCATAACATACATATAGTACTGCAATATACTAATTGTTTCATGATATGACCACACAAGAAAATTGAGGTTTTGCAATAAAATGAGCATGTATACAATAAAAACATTATATAGTTTCATATATTTGTACACCCTTCCCATCCCAAATAGCCTTCCAATTCGTAGCAAAAAAACTCCTGTGGAAAAAAAACCCAGAAGTCTCCAGAAGGAATTAACTAATATTCATTCCCTGCAATAACGCATTGGTCAAACATATCAAATTTTTGTGTTGACCCCACCCCTTTTTTTTTCTTTTCCTCGTTGGCACCGACGGTGGGAAGAAACGGACGAGTTAGGACCATCGTTTCAGAAAAAAAAAAGCACAAGAAACCCCAATTATAAACCAACGTGGAAAATAACTGTTGGTGTACGCAAGAAGGGGGGGATACACACCGGCATGACCGATAGGGTTAACAGTGCATTAGCACTAAAAAAGAATACAGCACATACGCATGTTTGTTATCTTGATTACAAACAGTATGACTGACCATTATATATAATACTGGATATGTCAAAACTTTGACAATGTTGACCTACCACAAAAATTGCCTTGCATGCCATGTGTTTACATTTTCTAAATATAGAGGTGTTCCGAATAGCATGTGTATTTTTATACACACTACTAGTAGTCGTAGTGAATATAGCTCCGCCCCTTTTCTACGTGTAGACCCCGCCCACTGTAATAGACATACTAAAAATATACCGAAAAAAAAAACGGGAAGGAGAAAAAGGGACTTACTGTAGAAAAACCGTGCAAATTCTGCTAATTATAGAAAAAATACAATATAAAGTGAATACAATAATAAATACAAAAACAGATTCATAAATTTAAAGTTCGATTTGATTAAAGAAATTTTTATTTCAAAAACGAAGTCTAAGAGTCTTTCATCACCAACTTCAGAAATGGTGCGTCCTTTAAGTACACGAGACGGCATTTTTTACGGTCATCCTCCGACATCTCACTCCTTTCTTTGAGAAGGTTACCCCTCAACGTAGCTAGGGACGGCGGTAGGTCCGGCACCACACTGTATCCGCTCCCTCGTTGAAGTTTTGTAGCGGCTGAGAGAATCTCGTCGCGGTCGAGGAGGCTTGATAATCTGATAATCACATTTCGCTGATCGACTGGACCCGATGGTAACCTGTGAACAGCAGCAAATAGCATCTTATTCACATCCTCAGGTTTAAAGCCAAGTCTTGTATGAAGAAACACCTTGACCACAGTGATAGTTTTTCTTGGGTTTTCCCTGTCTCCGCCTTTCAAACCTCGAATGACAAGATTCCATTTCCGACCCCAAAGCTCCAACTTCAGCCTCTCAATGCTTTCCTTCTCAATTTTGTCTTCAATGTTAGGAACATGCTTGTTATGGATGTCGTGAATTTCACTATTAATAAATTCAATGTGATTTTCTGCCATGTCAATGCGTTTTTCCATGTCTGCCTGTTTTGCCTTTAGTGTCGCAACTTCAGTGTTTATATGTAAATGTAATTGTTCAAAACACTTGGCAATATCACTGAAGTCATTGCATTGATATTGAGGTGTTGTCATGATTATAGATAGGCAAAAAGGACTTACTGTATAATGTAAACAGAACGTATGGCGGGAATGTTATGACTCCGTCCTTCGTTTCAAACAAAGAAAGTCAAACTAAATTAACTGGAAGTCCCACAGAAGTCACTTTCCACTCATTCCTAAATAAATTTGGCACTTATTTCCTCCTATGAACAAGATAACCAATGGATAATAATACAGGGATACTGGATTTTTACAGGAGCAAATTTTCACTTCTAACCAAACATGGCTACTAACCGGAAGCCGTTTGTTTCGCAGTTGATTCGATACTCGCGTGCCTGTTCCAAGTATCATGATTTTCTGAAGAGAGCATTGCTGTTGTTGCATAAATTACTGCAACAAGGAAACATCCGATCCAGGTTGAAGTCGTCACCCTAAAATTTTATGGTCGCCATCACGAATTAGTTAATCCATATGGAATCAGTGTACTTCAACTAGTTGACCTGTTACCGGTAATACAAAAATATATGATGACCTCTTCTCGGATTGACGTTAACCCGGATTAGAGTTTAAGGATTCCACGACGGGTGTTGCGCGTATGACAGGGGATGCTTACCCTTCTAGAGCACCTGCTCCCACTCCTGTTTTGTAAAGGAGTTCGCGGATTCCAAGCCTTTGTTCCTTTTGTTTTCGTTAGATCTTTTAGTTTGTTTCAAATTTGTCTTGTCTCTTTGTCTTTGGACTATGTATTTTTGATCTCTCTCTCTCACATCAGTATTCTACACTGGACTCAATACAAAAGATATAAAATAATAGATATTAGACACTTTTCATTTTAAGTCGATTTCTTGGGCCAAAAATGTTCCTTAACGACCTTCGTCCTATAACTGCGTGTAAAGAGCTTTTCTTGATTCAAATTCATCAGACACGCTAGGGGCCAAAATAAGAAGATCAATCAAACTTTATGAATTTTAGTCACAATCATGTATTAAATAATATTGACGGTACATTGCGTAATTGTATAAACCTTTTTGTGATACCAAACATGTTTGCTTTACGGTACGGAAACATATTAATAACTGCCTTTAAAAATAATAAATTGGCTAAAGCTTAATTGGTTAAAATATTCCACGAGGCTATAAAAGACCCCAATTCCAAAATTTAAAAACAGTTTGTGTGCGCTCAACACTCCCTCTTACCTGGGACAGTGGTCTTAGATGTAATAATCCAGCTGAGCTGTGTCGAACTGAAAAAAAATATCGCGTCATGTAATGTAAGAGAAAAAATGACTGATGAAGAAAATCACTTCTTTGTGTATCATTTTTGAAAGCCAAATGCTAAACTTGATGTCTGTATTATTTACTTTATCAGAGTATTATATTTTGTCAGAGGTGCAATACGACAGAGTTGTGTAAAGACAGAACATGCGTAATACCTTTAGATTGTAGAATTTGACGAACTGTATTTATAAATATAGTAAATGCATAAGTTCTCAAAGTCAAATATTGTGTTTAACTGTGAATATTACTTCTTTCCCAAAGAAAAAAATTATTTATAAAGTAACGCAAAAATATAAATTTAAATGGTATCTCGGAGTGAAAGGACTGAATATGCTAGAGACTCGCTATGGAACTCATAATATTAGAAAGATACGTAATTCATTACAGGAATTCCCGTTTACGAGGTAAAAGCATCAGAATTAGAAATATTAACATTTATCACACTTACGTAAAATGCACAAACTCCACATAAATTTAATATTGAAGAACATGTATAGATGCGTAAAAAGGTATAATGACTTCTTGAAATTCCATTAACTGGACTGTGTGAGACATGTTCCTCATATAACCCGTGTCTTATTTATGTCAATTCAATCCAGTGAAATGTTTATCAACCTTTGTCAAGCTTTTCTTCAATATAATGTGGAAATTATTGAATATACATCAGTGTAGAAAATGTTTACAAGTCTACTTCTTTTATTGGCTTTTAACTTCTATACAGGAATCCCTGTATTCATTTCAAGCCAAATACAAATTTTAAAAAGCAACAGATTTATGATTTCGTTATTTTTAATTGATTTAGATGAATTTGGAAACTGTACAATCAGAAAAAATTCACCTACAGCTATTGGATACCGGGATCCTTCAAGTGCACACGAGTTGATTTATGATCTAAACAGTTGTACATCGAACGACAATTCTGAGCTTGAACTTCATGTTTTTGAAATAAACACAAATACGCTCGACAATATCGAGATATCTGTTAAACCCCGTGGACCAATAACCAAACCCATCATTCTTGTACTGGCGAATTCCGACAGATCAACACATTGGAAAATAGATACACCTGTACATCTGCATAAAGTCCTTTATACAGTAGGTAGTAGTAATTGTATCTTAAATACTTTTCCTTAAACTACTGATAGATTATGTTTAGGAGAGTTCTAAAGCAAATAGATTATATATATTTGGGTTCCATGTACTTTCTGTCAGTGTTATTCTAGAATGCTCATTTTTAAAATACGAAAACATTATTCGTGTTCAGTCACTCGCTAAATAAACTGTTAAAAATATGCTGTGGAATAAATATAGTCTTTAGCCGGGGAATGTAATTTATATGTTGTATGCAAGTTGAAGTTGAAGTTGTGGTTATTATATTTGCAAACGAGTGAAATAAAAAACTGTCTAGCGCGCTGTATATAAAGAACAAGAATATTGGTTAATATTCATGATTGGTACGTTTTTTATTTTCAGTTTACTTTCTGCATATTATAATTTACTCGTGAAATGCTTTTTTCCGGTGGTATATATATTTTTAGGAACCATATTTATCTTGCAAATGTAACATATTTGCCGTTACACATATAAGCGTTCAATTTAAAACTGTAGAAATGAGATCACCAAACTAAAATGCAATACTTGCAAATGTTAAACATATTTGTATATGTGTTCAATTTTAAAACTGTAAAATTAAAATCGAGATCTCCGAAGTAAAATGCAATGTAAACATTTTTTAGCTTCACTGGTGCGGTAATTGATACAAAAATAAAATCAAATGAACTTGATAAAATGCAACACAACTTTTCTGGATAAATTTACAGAACCTTAATGAATTCTAAATTTCAATGTTCGATTGAGTAGTACTACGGTTATGCTATGGATACTTTTTTATATGGAAAGTATCTGTTTAATTCAGTGGCTTCCAAATACTCAGACATTTGTCAGATGTATGATAAAAATTGAACATCACAAATGAATAATGAACAATTTATTCCTTACTATAGGACAATTACAGAAATAATTCCACTGTCGAAAAATCAAGCTCGTCAAGATGTGATGTCACGGCAATTAGAAGAACCGATTTACTGCATTATTTTCGAGACATAGAAGCATTCCTGACACAACTCATCATGGAGTTTGGACCAATCACATCCTTTACTGAATACTACTTTTCTAGTAATAGTTCGCCACGCATTATCTTAAACATTGGTGGTAACCCTCTTGCTGTTTTACCAAGAGAATATAAGGTAAGAATGTCAAAACAAATTACTTAGGCGAATTAATTGACATAATATAATTTCTTCTGTCATGACTGACAAGAGCGACATTATTGTTAATGGTGTTTATAGCTAGACCATCGGTAACACACTTTAAAGAATCTCCTGAGCCGTTTAATAAAATTCGATATAAAATTATTAAAGTCTCCCAAACGGAGTCTGCAGCTCTATTTGCATCGTTTTTTTTATTAATTAATAGGTCAGTATCCCTAGAATTTAAGGGTTCCAAAGCAACATATAGGAAAGATACAAGAATCATGCTTTAACAAGAGGCGCTCATGTGGTTGTACCTGCAACATTTTTTTATTCCATCCATATCCATATGGTACAATATGAGGGGTTTATAGGTGTACATTTTTGACAATTTTTGATTTGAATATTTTAACAATACCTAAAAGTATATTTTATACAAGGATTATTTGGGGTTTTGTTAATTATATTGCAATATGATCAAATGGCCCACTTGGTACAATGTAAGGGGAACAAATGGAGATTTTTCCAATTTTAATAGAAAATTAATGTTTTGTTAACCATGTCTGGGTATTTGAGGTGTATGTCAATTAATCATATTCCAATAAGAAGCCCATTTAACATTTTATTGGGGGAAAGCTATAAAATTTGAATATAGATACAAGCTGAGGTTTGGACGACTTTTATGTCAGCACCCTAACACACTACTTATAAGTTCATGAATTGTGTCGCTTGCGAACGTAGTCGGGACGACATATTATTGTTGTACGTTTATACATTATGATTATAATTGTTATTCATTTGCTGTCTGTTAAATTACTCGGAAATAAGTAAAGAGGTTGTATTGAAACTTGGTAATATCCTTCATCGCCATGTTTAAGTCCGAAAAGCGTTAAAAATTGTAACCCAATACCTCAAATGATGCTGTTCAGTGGAAGGTGTAGAAGAAATTCATGCAAAAAATGGTGGTAATTTGGCTATTTTCGGCGGCCATTATCTTTTTAGGTTAGCGAACAAAATGCAATGAAAAAAGGCGTCAATTTTAAACAATTCCTTGAGTGATGTGATTTATTTGAAAGATATATATGCCGTCGTATGTCCAAAACCAAAAGGATATAGCTATATAAATATTTTCATTTTCGTTAACTTTTTCAATCAAAAGTGATCACAGTCAAATTTTCATTTCTAAAGATATATCTGTAGCTAACAATGCATTTGTAAATATTTATGTTTTTGCAGTATGATGATTCATTTCTGAGCTGTGAATCACTGGTCACCACAAGCCCGTTATAGACAGCATCATGTTCTTTCAATTAGCACACGATTGCGAATGTTGTTTCTTTTTCAATAAATGATATTTTAGCACTGCTGGCGAGTTGTAAATCAAATGGCCATACATTGCATCAAATTGATATTGGTATTTTGTAATATATATTTATTACTACCACTAGGGTTATGTAATGCTTGTGGATTTTAGTCCCCGCAGCCAAGTAGACAACTTATTCTGCATGATTCATTATATTTAATTTTTCCGTTCAGAATTAATTAAAAAAATACAATAAATTTTTAAGGCTCTTCATTCTGATGCAGAGATAGCATTTAGCTTAGTTTTGACACCTGTTTATTTAGATCGTTTTGGTTCTCATATTTGTGCTTTTTAAATGTCATTGCATTTGACCGGATTTCCAACATTTTGAATTCGAGCACTGCTGACGAGTTGTACATCAACGAAATGGCCATACATTGCATCAAATTCATATTGGTACAATCATGTATCTTGTAATAAATTTATTACTACCACTGGGTGTATGTCACTGCTGGTAGATTTTAGTACCCGAGGACATTCGCAACCCAGTAGCTAGAATTTTTATTCTGGCATGATTCATTACATAAATGCTTTAATTTTTTCGATCAAAATTAATTAAAAAAAATTACCATCAATTTCTAAGGCTCTCCCTTCTGATGCAGAGGTAATCCTTAGCTTGTTTATTTAGATTGTTTTGGTTCTGATATTTGTGCATTTTAATGTCATTGTATTTTAACCGGATTTCCAAAATTTTGACTTCGAGCACTGCTGACGAGTTGTAAATCAACGAAATGGCCATACAGTGCATCAAATTGATATTGGCATTTTGTAAAACATTTATTATAAATAGGTAGATCCTTATGAAACCGGGACGTTATCAATTTTTTTCGCATAAATAATGTTATGTGTTCCGAGGTAATTTTTCATTTCTTGCAATGAACGTAATCAAAAACAAACATTCTTCTTTGTCCAACTAATACAGTCAGTTTTCGTCTCATATGCGCATATCAACTTTCGTAAAGGTTATATACTGTAAATATTAAAGTAAATTCAGAGTAGAACCTATGTGAGAAATTCGAAATGCAAAGACTACAAAGACACGAAAACTCGACACAAATAAAAAGACAAAACGGAAACAAGAACCCCACAATCCAGGAAGAATACATGCGTAAAAATGATGGGGTATGAACCTGGCAATATTATATACCTTGTGTATGAGCTGATCGTTTTCTATTTCTTTACCTCAACTGAAGATACAGAGGAGTATATTTCCGATATGTACAAGAAATATTGAAGTTGAAGTTGATTTTATACAAATCGTATCGGTGGTACCACCAAGAGTTGGTCACTGTGTGCATTACTTTCACTTGAGTATTAAGAAACAAATTCGAGGATACCAAAGCGGCAGACAGAAAATATTAAAATCTAAATACAGATAAGACATGGGACGACAAACAAAAATAGTACACACAACTCTACACTGAAAACTAAAGCTGGAATAACATGAACACCGAAAACTAGGATGAGTTCAAACAATTCCTGATCCATCGTGTTTTTTTAAAGTATTCAAAGATAATGTTAATTGTTAGTAACAATCGATTATAAGAAATAATAAATAAGAAGGAATTCATTACCACGACAATGGAAAGATATCAATTGCCATTTCTGAAATGGAAATAACCGGTCAACCAGATCATGATGGCGAACGAAAAATTTCCGGATTACTTTAATCTTTCCACGAGAAATCCATAATTCAGTAGCTTTCCTGTTGCAGAACCCTCATTCAATAAAATTCTGAAAGGAAGCACAAACGAACTGTATTCAGGTGCGGCTGAAATGTTGTAACACATGAACGGAAAGTATACAATGGGAAAACCTAAGTATTCCCTCTTGTCGTAAAGCTTCGTTCTTAACCCTCCCTTACTGTCAATTATTTATGTAAATCTAAGTATGAATCAGACCTTTGTGTTCTTGTAGCTTGATCTCAAGTTCAATGAGATAGATGCGGTCAACATAATCACCAAATTTAGAATAATTCATTGAAAGAACATCATAATCTACAAAGGTTATTCACAGATTCGAGGATTTGATTTTGAGTTCAGAAGGTCAAAGGTATATGACGCTGTCATTTTTGTCTACATCATTTTAGGACTTTTTTGGTGGGTTGAGACAAAGCTTCAAGATAAGACAAATGTCTTTGAGTTTTTGTTCGTTCTTGTGTAGCTATATTCCAGTCGCATTTGCAATCTCTCTGTCGATACAGTACTGCAGAGCTTGTGATACACAACATTTTATTTATAGAATGTTGCGACATACTCGAAAGATATTTAACCACAAAAGTCTGATAAAAAGATAAAGGTAATATAACTTTAAGAACTGAGGTGCTTCGCAAGCGCAGCATGATACGACCGCAACCCGTTAACATGAGAATGTTGTACAAATGAACACCATGGAAAGTGTTGACACTGTATTGTGCTGGATACAGTTATAATATGGACACAGGAAAGTGTTGGACACAGTAATATGATGGACAGAAAATTGCATTTTTTCATCCACTTTGACACCATTAATCTCAATTACAAAACTGCAATATTCTGCTAAATTCCACCTTTATGCCACTGTGACCCTTTTTTCACGAAAACGGTAGCAGAGAGAGTAAATCCGTTGGCATTTTGCAAAAAGTTCTCAATGAGACGAATCAAATAAAAAAAACAACCTTCAAATCAGATGAATAATGAAAAAGTTGGAAATTTGAAGGTCAGACAAAATGCATCGTTCTGCAACTTTGACACAAATTATCCCAAAATTGATAAGAAATAACAAAATCTGTTGACATGCTACTGACAGCACCTACTGATAGAAATCCAATGAAAAAATTCCCACCAAAATCAATGAGAAATGACGACAGTGCCAAAACAAAATACGACCGCAATTTTTGCGGTCATTATCATGACTTGATTGGCCGATACGATATATCCATTTAAAAAGATAACAGCACTAACTTTCTATACAAATACGGTTACCATCGATACTGACCAACCACTGGCCTTGACTACTGCGTAACACGACGGGTGCTATCAGTGAATCAGAAGCTGCTTCACTTGTCAGTGCACCTGAGCTCACACTCGTTTTCATTGTATTTGTTTTTGCCCAAGCTTACGTTTTCTGTGAAGTGTTTGGTGTACTCTTGTGCGTCTTCAGTTTCTGTTCGTTTGGCTGTGGTTATGTCCGTCCTCGAACTTGAATATTTTCTCTTCCCCAGTAGCATCTTTCAATTCTTTTAAGTAACTTGACCTCTGATCTTCTGGCCTCAAATTCATTAGGGTTCTTTCCCTTTCTTAGTCCTTTAATTCATACAAGTTTCATTCAAATGGACAAGGGAAACAGTAACAGTGAACTTTTACCTTTGAAACACTGAGCACAAAATTAATATGGTTTTTCCACTTCCCTAATCCTTGAATGGGCGTAAGTTTTGTTCATATCGGACAGAACATGCTGAAGAGTCTGTACCAATTATATAGTCCACCGCTATCGAGAAGCACATTTCACTAGTGAAATAATACAAATACACTATAGGATGATTTCAATCGAAATAAATAAAGAAGAGGCAACTTCGTGTAAAGCATCTAAATATGTGGGAAAACAACTACAGCAGACCTTCTACTGTAACAAGCTAAAAGGTCTGAAATGAAGAACCTTTACTGACGGAGACGCCGTTAGATTTGCTGTAAAACAGTGCTCATTTGGAAGAAACTACACGACTTCCAATGACTGACCA
This sequence comes from Geukensia demissa, assembly GCA_034783895.1. Classification (NCBI taxonomy): domain Eukaryota; kingdom Metazoa; phylum Mollusca; class Bivalvia; order Mytilida; family Mytilidae; genus Geukensia; species Geukensia demissa. The sequence continues at coordinate 11,161 of JARWCS010276655.1, forward strand.
GTTTTTACAGCAAAACAATTTTGGATATATAGTTATACCATTTTTGAAGGAGATCCACTTAATGACTTTTCCACAAAGGGATTTCCTATAGGCTAAGGATATGATGATCTTCAATACGAATACCCCTATGATCATAACAGAAACAAAATACTGCTACCACGTCAATCAAAGGAGACATTAAGCATAAAAATGAATGGTTTTGAAAGCCTTTTTGGTTTGTTTTGCTTGTTTGGGCCTTTTTACCTTTCGGGCATTTTATTTCAGGGGCTTTTGACAGCTTGCCGTATGTTGTGGGCATGAATACATTATGGATGGCCTTAGAGCAACCTGTAGGAGTTTGTGATTTAATCGTTTTTGATGGCCGTCTCATAGACAATCATATCACATCTCCTTTTTCTATATATATATATATATACATATTACAGGAACACTCTTACGGCAAATTTCTATATTAGATCTGGGAGAAATATACTAACATAGTAATATAGTAATATAGTATAGTTCTTCCAGGTTTGAATCGCTCACCAGGCTTTGGTTCAATTAAAAAACTTAAATAACCAATAGTAGCCATGATTGTTGTTTCACTTTAAAAAAGATCTTTCATAGATGCTTCCTGTCAAAAACTGTTCCATTTGGCCTAGTAGTGATAGAGGAGAGGTTTTTATATTTCAGCCTTTTGGAAACGACAATCGTCCATGACGGCCACGTTTTTCGTCCGATCGACACGAAATTAGGATACTTTATAAATGACCTTTCAAAGATGCTCTAAATCGAATATTAATCCATTTGACCAAGCGGTTTCAGAACAGATTTTTTAATGCATCACAGAATCAGAAACAAGAGTCGTCCATGGTGGTTATTTTTTATCTGACAAAATTAAGAGACTTTATAAAGGACCTTCCTTAGATGCTCCACATCGAATATTAATTCTTTTGGCCAAGCGGGTCCAGATTTTAAAAAATTTTCAGTCAATCAGAAACAAGAATCGTCGATGGTGTCCATGTTTTTGTCCGCTCGGGACAAAATGAAGAAATTTTATAAAGGACCTTGGTTTACATCAAATATTAAATCATTTGGCCAAGCGGTTTCAGAGGAGAAGTTTATATTTTTTAATGTATCAGCCAATCAGAAACAAGTAACGTTCATGGGGGGCATGTGTTTAATCCGGTCAGGAAGAAACGAGGAAACTTTGTATGGGACCTTCCATAGATGCTTCATATAAAGTTAGGTTCCATTTGGCCTAGGAGTTTCATAGAAGATAACAAGCATTCTGAGAGTATTGCAAAACAATACTAATTCCCCTACCGACTGGATGTATCACTAACCCCTTAAAGCGCATTAGGGCCTATGGCAAAAAGTAACAGAGACGAACTTGGCTTTGACTTTGTAGGTAACTCATAAAGTTCTAATAACAAAAATCTGCAAGCGTTCAACCAAACAATACCGAAAACTGTAATAAAATTTTCAAAGTTCAAGGTCCATTACTTGGGCAAAAATCAACGGAGTGCAACAAAGCATAAACTTGATCTGTAAATCACCAAGGTTGACTCACATACAAAAAAATCAGCTCAATATCTGCAAGCGTTTAGAAAAAAAAATGTGGAAAACTTGTTATTTTTCCTGGACTGACAGACAGACAAACAGACGGACAGACGGAGCCCAAAACTAAAGTCCCCTTCGGCTAAAGCCAGTACGGGTGATGGTGATAGCTGAGATTTCATTAACATCGGTATCTTGACAATGACATATTCTGGATTTGTTTCTTTACTGTTATGAATCTCAGTTTATGGCCAAACTTCACAAGGTTCCTTCTAGAACTGATTTGATTGACAAATTTTACAATACCTACCGCTAGCTACCTTGATGATATCTTTTCCGTTAATAATTAAGATTTCTACAATTATACTTCGGAGATTTATCCAAAGGAATTAACTTTGAATAAAGCCAATAACAATAGCCTCAAATGCCCATTTCTCGACTTAGATGT
>JARWCS010276764.1:0-13147 GCA_034783895.1 Geukensia demissa
GACAGACGGACAGACGGACAGACGGGGGTAACGACAATATCCCCGAACTTTCATTCGAAAGTGCGGGGATAATGATTTTATGACACTCTGACCAATAAATCAAGGATAACGATATTGAGGCCATTTTTCAGAAAGCATATTACCCCTTGGTCCTCGACGATCTTTAGGTGTCCAGTAATAACATGGCCATAGGGATCTTTTCTAAATTTTGATGTAGTTCAGTTTCATGTTTCCCAACATTAGCTAAAAAACGTGTACTAACATCATCATTTGATTCACGAAATGACATTGTAAAATATTTTTAATTTGTACAGTTTTTAATAATTTGATTGGTGGGAAAGCATTCACATGATCCCTTGAAATTTCCAGTTATAATTTAAATTATAACAGAAAATCATGAACAATTTAATGTTTTTAGACATATTTTATAGGCATAAATTATTTTAACAAGAAAGAAAAATTTTTTGGTCAAATTGTAAGACGACACTAAGTTTTATGAAACGATTTATTTCCAACAACTATACATAAAAAGAACATACCTATATTTTAGTATCCTTCATTTTAGTGAGGCGGTATGTTATAGAAGTTACAGTTACTATTGTGAGGTGCCACAGCAATGGGAATCACCGCAACAATACTGGTCATGTAGTTGGTTTTGGAGAAAAAGATGTAAATCGAATGTCACGTAAGAAATTAAAAGTGATTTTGTCATTTTTCATTATATATATTAATTAGATGGATAAATTGTGAGAGAGTTCATTTGGAAGTTGATTAAAACATACTTTGTGAAGATCACTAAATGAGCGAAATCAAAACCAAGATTTGTCATTCTCGGCTCAGAATGTATGCTATAAGGTTTGCCTTTTACCGATATACTCCCTCGGTATAACTGGACCCCTCTCACAACGATGTGATTTAAATATAGATTAAAATAATATGAAAAACAAACGAAATTCACACTCAATCGGAAGAAACTTATCTTGTTCACTTTATGTTCCAAGTTCAAGTTTGAAAGAACTTAATAACTTGTTGATGAATATTTCTTAATTCGGTTTGAATTTATTTTTATGCCAAGATATTGTCATGTTCTTCTTTCATATAACTATTCAGGGAAAAGTGTGTTTGATCAATTTTTAACCTTTTCGCACTTTAAATGAACATTATAAATCAATCTTGTTAGTCTACTGTATTAAATAAGAACATTTTGCGGGAATTTATAAAAAAAAAAACTCACAATGCAGGTGTTCATAGTATATACTTTTTTGAAATTTGCATTAGAATATAACTCACCGAGAGGAAATAAAGAGTAGGATTTAGTAAATGAGGTTATACATGTATGAACTAAAAATTAAAAAAAAATAGATTGTTAGATTCTATGAGCGAAAAGATGAATGCATTTGAAAAAAGGTTTGAAGCGCCGTCGAATGAATTGAATTAAATAACAAAATATTAAACACAACAAACAGAACGTTTAACCGCTGGGAAATTACACTATAGCAGCAACAACAATAGGGTTGAGGGTGTGGAGCATGACATTTGATTTTATGAAACAGGGTACTGATGAACTAAGGGAAATGGCACTCGATGAAGTACAGTGTGTTGCTTAGGGGTAATAACTCAAACTGAGGGTGGAGTACTGAAAACGTATTGGAAAACTTCATTGAAAAAGAACTTGGTATAATTGAAAAGTTACATTCCATGCTTTGCACTGACTAAACAATTCAATGGCAGGACAAGAAACATTGCAAAGTTTATGATATATTAAGACCATGAGAAATTCAGAAATGCCGTGGCAGAAAAGCTTTAAGAGAAAAGGCAGTAATTGGTTACTAGAAGGACAAAACTAAACTCATACCAACGTCAAAAGAACTAAAGGACAGTACAAGACGAGCCCGGTTAGAGAACGACAAACTTTTTGTCGGAGACAAACTTGTTGATCAGTTTCTGGGGCCGTCAGTTCAAGAAGAGACGGACAAGGAATGATCAGACACTCCGCCTCTCATGACGGCGAAAGGTTGGAAAAACCAAATTGACGCACCTGGAACAAGGAGACCGCGGACAGGAACGACAGAAAGACCACCAGATAACTGTAAACAAATGCAATATTGTTTTAAACAAATCAAAAATTATATATCCATTTTCACTGGAACCAAAACTTACCTCTCTTTATGTAAACAAAAATCCGGTGTCATGGTTATAATTTTTAGAAAAAAATGAAAAAATTGAAACTTATCAAAATAATTTGTTCAATGGGTAGTCATTTTGGGACGATTTTCAGGAGTGAAAAAAATTTAGTGTTAGGAATATTTACAACCCCTGAAAACTAACTATGCTTTAGCAGAATCTAAATGAAAAGCTTTTATTTATGAAAGATGCCGATTTTAAATATAGCTGATCATGCTTCTGTAGATGATGATGTATTCAATAAACCTGAATTGTTTGATGAAGATGAAATAAAAAATTTTTTGAATGTCTCGAAAACGGCATAGTTTTTTTTTAAAAAAAAGAGCGATGCAATAAAACAAGCTAGCAAATTAGCAAATCTTACAAAATGATGATAACCGAACTTTTCCTTAATTTCAGTCAAATTGTAGGAATGATTTGGGGAAGACGTCTGTAAAGGATCCTAATAAACTAGAGAATTTTGAACAAATTATGTAAAAAGAAAAATTATGCAACCATCTCCCAAGCCGAACTTTGCAAGTATTTTAAAGAACTTAATAAAGGTCATGATGAAACTGACACTTCTGAGTTTGATTATGTTTGTTATGGCAATAAATGTGGTAATATGTTAAATTGTGAAATCATTGGAGACGAAATAAGAATCCAAAAATGGAAATGCAAAATAATAAGGCAAGCGGATCTTTATTCAATTGCTAATGAGTACTTTGTATATTTCAAATATACAAATTCGTTGCTCTCGGGAATGTGCTTTATATCAGGATTTTATTAATAAATGGTTGATGCTGACAAGAAAGCCGCTGAACAAAGAATTTCTCTGGGAAATATTAAAAATACATAATTATCAATGCTAAATAAATATGGAAAATTTAGATATGCTATATTTACATTTCAAGGAGTAACCTCTCATCAGTAGCATTAGAACCGAAACATAGGAAGAACTGATACGTCTTTTGCATGATTGTAGCAGTGATTTAACCAGAAGTTACGATGATATGGATTTTACGTCAACTAACCTCGTTTACTAGTCCAGTCCATTTGTGCAGATTTTTAGCAAAATTGCTTAGAATGTGGTAAAAGCATAAAATTTGGAGACAAGGTAGTTAAGATAATTAGCAACATTTTTAGCCTCAGACCCAACTCGAAAATCAAAATTTGCGATTTCTATAATTTAAATATATTTGAAAAAAAATTATACAAAATTTATTTTTGAAGGTGCTTTCATGAAACTTTGCATATATACGGATATGATAACACCATATAAACTTCTGTTCAATATTTGTAAATAAAATTAATATTATTGTATGGCGGTCTTCTTGAAAAAAAATTCAACAAGTTTTATATGAGAATATTTCACAGTCGTATTTCAGTTGATATAAAATAGATTGCTGTATTGGTACTGTTTGTACATGTTTTTTAATTCAAAATCTAGATTTCAGAAGACCTATAAGGAAAGTGAATCATAAGCTAATGTCACTTGGCATGATGGCATTATTCTCTTTCACACTGTCCGCCGTATTTACACAAAGCAGTGTAGCTTAATGCATTTACATCGACCTAGGCAACCATTCACATTTATTATAGCTCAGCACATGCCTCTGAAGCTTGTTGCAGCGAAGTCCTAAATGGTTCCCATGCCCATCTTTGCTCCGCTTCCAACCCCAACTACCGGGTGACAGTGATTCTTGTAGTCTGTCAAGAGCCTGTCCCCAACAATATCCCGCTTGGTAAGCAGCTCTTCTAAGTTGTTGTTGTCATGCAGAAGAACTAGGTGGTATATTGTCAATGGATTGTCCTTTCCTCAAGAACAACTCTTTTCTTGCTGCATCAACACGCAAGCACTCACTGCTTTTGTCATACAGTAAGACGACAAAAACGCTCAATGTTTTCCACAGACTCTTTGATATAATCTTAACAATGTTTTTCACTCAATAGGTTGAATTTATTAGTGACTACATTTTAAGTTAACCATGTTTCACATGTGATTTTCTTACCACGATAACAAAATGATGACACTTGAATAGAAGAGCGCGAGACTAGTATGGACCCAATTAAACAGCAGTCTCGTGTACAGGAATATACCGAAAGTTATTCCCGACTCCAAAAGCGATCCATAGGCTTGAAATATCTAGTTGGTGTATTACTGATATAGAAATCACAACGTCAATCTCAACAGTTCTTATAATTCTTTGTATTCCATCGTTAATCAAATCTGCAGCATGCAACAAAATCCTATTATCTACCTCTTCATGATTACATGATGAAAGTTTACTGGTTTCTTTATTTGGTAGTTTGCATTCTTTTGCCTTACCCATGGTTGAAATTACTGTTTTCTGATAACTTGAGGTTAGTGTCAAAAGCTGTTGCTAGTTAAGCAAACAATTAGATCTTATTATTGTCAATTCTCAGAGAAGATTCCAAATTTCCAGGAGATTTGAATCTGACAGCACTCGTCTTCGAATTACTTTGCCACGTTACGTCGAGATGTTGTCTTTAGACTGTCTTGACGATATTCTTTCCATGCAACATTTACTTGACTGCATAACAAGTTATGTATGGGGAAGGAAAATTTGCTTAGAGAAGTCCTCAAAAGTTTTACAATATCTTGGTTTTAACATATGAAAAATTGCAGCATTATTCAAGATAATCGCATCTACATCGGGACTCTCAATTTCAGATTCGGACATTATCTCTAGGGGTACCAACAAGTCTGACTTGGAACCAAGTCTCAACTGACCAAATTAAGAGAGGAAGGCGGGTATGCTTGCTTCTAATGACGGAATATATTTTTTTCAAATTTATTGAAATTTTAAAAAGCAATTTTCAAAATGGCCACCTTTTCTGCTAATTTTTATTTTCGAGTTAGATATGGGGCAAAAATGTTGCAAATGACCTGAACTACCCTGTTTCCAAATTTCATGCTTTTACCACATTGTGAGTTTTCTAAAAATCTGCACAAATCGACTGTATCACTGATGAAAATATCATGTACCAACAAAATCCATAAAGGTTACAATATTTAAACAAGTCAGACCACACAAGTTGGAAAGTAGAAAAAATATACTATCCATATAAGAATCCGATCGTTGGTACTACATTCGCTATACGGAAAAAGAATAATAGATTAGAAACAATTATGGATGCAACGACAGAATGATATTATAGAAAATTTTTCAAGTCCTAGGTGTAGCGATATTATTGTTACGAACAATTTTGACAACAATCCTAGACGTAAGCGAAGTCATGGCCACAGACATTATACATCACCTGAAATGCATGATGTATCAATCGATGGCGTTCATCATTCATACAAAACGAATAAAGCGGCTTAAGACCACTTAAATGAAAGATTCATACACTGGATATCATAATGAATATCTACATGTGTATGAACGCTAAATCTGCAGATATAATACGAAAGTTTTAAATTCTTAAGGGAATGGTCGATTTTTTGTACTTTATCTAAGTTGTGGTCTATCATCTATCAGGACAGACCACAACTAAAAATTGGTAAATTGGTTATTGTGTCAGAAACGTTGATTGTTTTATCTACTTTACTGGAATCATATATCCAGAAATTGACAACCGTACTTTCTTTTGCGCTAATAGTAAAGTTTTGACTGAGCTTATAGTTTTGACATGTTTATCTATTTTTATTTACGTACAATCCTCGTCATGACGTAACTTATTACGTTTTTTTTTCAGTTCTAATAACTTTTACGTTACTAATATAAATGACAAAGTCAAATTTTGACGTCATATTGGTTTATTTTTAAACAACCTCTTCCATAAATGGACTTATAACAGATGTCAAAAAACAATTATAATATGAAACAATCTTTCGTCGCTATTTCAGTAACTGACTGAGTTAATAGTGATACCATATAATAGCTGAAACATTGGAATGTTTCATTTATGTCTAAGGACTGTGCTTCAATCAAATTTTCCATAGAAATCTATAAATATTTTATAGGGATAAACTGCTTAATGACAAAATACTGTTATTGGAAAGAAAACTTTACACTTCAAAACCACAGCAAAGATCTTTATGTATCAACTAAGAGAAATTTCACACATCATTCGACATCATCGATGTTTAGACGATACTTTTATTCGTATAGCTGCTACGAACGATTAATTTCAAGAACACTGCCAATTTTATGTTATATTAAGTGTACTGCATTTAACTGTATTTATACAATAATGTTGTGTTTTCCGTGTAATATGCCAAAATATGTCCCAAGGTTAGAAGGCATAATGCATTCGGAAGCCTTCTAACCTTGGGACATATTTTGGCATATTACACGGATTTCACAATATTATTGTTATTATTACTCTGAATGTTTTCTTCATAGTCAAACAAAGTGAGAGAACCCCGCCCATTTATTATCACACGATCTTTCAAAGACCGAATTTTACAGGCATATTACATGGATTAGCGTGTAATATGCGTTCGCATATTATATCAAACAATATTTGTCCTTTGTAAAAATATGTAAAAATAGCTGAATTGAAATGCTAATGAAAAACTCCTAGATGAAGAGTAATAATACGGAATGGTGATCAGTGTACTAAAGTCTATATATTAAAAATATTAGAACTTGAGCAGGTAGAATATGGCGAATCTGTTTGAATGAGCAATGCTCAGGAATATGGAGAATCAGTTTCAATGAGCACTCTGTGATCTGAAACCCGAATGAATGCTTCCTTTTGGTTCTTGATGAAACATGTATCTTTCAATGTAAAGCTGAAAAAAAATATCCGTGAAAGCCCTCCTCCATTTGTCAACTTGAAAGGAAGATCTATTAAAACAATGCATGTTAAATATTTGTTCCGTTTCTTATCGTTCTTGTAAAATTCGAACGCTCTAATATAGACAACAGCTTATGTTGTTCCGTTTTATGATCCCCTAATATGACGTATAAGCGGCTTTTCTATTCATGCAAGCAGTAATAGTCGATCCATAATTTTTTCTTACGTTAACCAATGCAGTTTGTTACATGAAGGATCCAGACTTATCTCGTACATAGCTGCAATCTTATTGTCCGTGAGGGTTACACACAGATATGTTAAATGTTCTTGAGTTGAGTATGAAGCAGCTTTTAGATGATAACCAACGACAACTTTTCATTTACTGGGATATGGAAGGACGATTGGATATGTGCTTAAGTCACTGTATACCATTGCTTCATCGACGACCTGTTTAGTCAGGTTAAGGGTCCTAAGGTACTCTTAAATATTCGTTAGTTATCAATTCAAGTAAGCCTTTTCTAAGAAAACAGCTCTATTTTAATGAAAATGGCTGTCAAATTTGACGATGTACTCCGCGGCGTTGATTGCTCTTGTTATCCATATTCTGCAAATTACCGTCAATTTCACGAGTTGTTACAGAACTAACTATAGTCGGCGACACTTGATTTTCATAAACGGCTCTATAATTTCCTTTTCTATTCAAAATCTTACAGGTATCTACGGTATCCAGCAAAGATGAAGGAACGATTTTGCGGTTTTTAAACCAGTAGACTAAGCTGACGTTTATTTCTAACGCTGACGCTGGTGTATGCGACTGGTTCCCTGATTTTTTTTGTATGGGTCCATTCTACAAAATTGCGCATTTTTAAGCCGGTGTTTAACTATAAACGTTACACAAATCCTCCACTGAATCAATACTGCTAGATAATATAGCGGATACAATGTATAATTTCCATCTGATGGTTGGTACCCATGCATTGTATTAGTCAAGTTTGCCATTTTTTAATAGCACCTGACCATCATAATGCAGTATAAAATTATGGATTTCATTAGCATGTCTCATTAAGTCAAATTCTTCACATCCACTGACCTAATGTTGAAAGAGCCAAAGCAGAGACTACTGGGGAAATATCGGATTTCAAATTTTCCTGAATCTTACCTTTAAACAAACCAGGCAATGATGTTGAGTTTCCGGATGACTCCCCCGCAGTTTGCAGTCACACAAACAAATTATCTGTCCTGTTATGGTAGAGTAGGTCTATTACAACAGGTGGTGGCGTTACAAACCGTTTTCCACTGCCGCTATCACTAAAGACCTGCAATACATTTGTGTTGGCTGATGCCTTTTTTAGGAGTATTTTGAGATACATATCCACCGGCCTTTGGCTCTTGGATTTTCGGAACTACGGTGACCTCCCAATGTATGTAGTATGCATTTAGATAATAAAGATCTTGTTTCTTGGTCATTTATTGGGTCTAATTGTACGCGTCCTTCCTGTTGATATCCATACCTTTCTTTATGATCCGTCTCATGATCTTGCCCTCGCTGTTCCACCGGTGATGGGAGAGTGGGTAGGCGAACCATTGCCGTATAAGCTTCGGCAGTTGTTGATCATTTTTAATCGGCATTTTTGTGTGCTTTCTTACTCATCATGAATGCTACAAATAATAATAAAAATACGAAAAAAATATCTTAGTTAAAAGCAAAAATAAAGATAGTCATTTTGAAAACTTGATTTAAAAGTTACCTGCTCATTTTGGTTTCATGCAAGTCCGGCAGCTGAACCACACAAAATTCACATTGGATTATAGACGAGCCATCATCAGATTTACGACAAAGACAATATGAATCTTGGTTTATAGTCTTTGATCTGTTTTGAGAATTGTTAAAAATGCAGGAACATCCCGAGCTTCACAGCCTTTTAACCAGTCATTATTTATTGTAACCTTAGTTGTACCATATGACCTTAGTTTTACCATGTATACCAATGACGAGTTTTGGTGTTTTTAACGGAGTTGCAGCATTCGTTTGACACTACTGTACACGGAAAGCAACAATCCGCAGAAAGACATGCAACTTAACCGGACACGTGCACATTATTTTGTCACTGGGCTGTTAATTCTTTGCTCGAACTCCTACATGTAAATGCCTAGTGCTTAGCGGAGAAGCAGCAAATGTCAATTTTAATGTTTTTTATTCGACCCGGTCGGGGCTCGAACCAACTACCTTTCATACCCGAGCTGAGCAACCAATACACCACCTCAGTCTATTTAAAAATAAGTCAATTAAGATTACGGTCGAAAAAAAACAGCTACTTTAATAGTGGGTTCAAATGAAGTTAATTTAAATTCATTGAACCAAAAGTATCACTGAATATTACCCTTAAATGTATCATCTTCAAACACAATATACAAATAGATATATTATCTGTAAATATGGGCGAAACATAATGGTGTTCAGCCGGTAAAGGTAATTCCCGTAATAAGGGTTGGTGAAAAAAGGCCCTTGTTATACCACTTTTGGACAGTTTTTGACAAGTATAACAGATTAAAAATAAAAGATTATATACATGTATAATAAGCAAGGAAATCATGTAAAAAGATCACGATACTTAGAGATAGACATCAAATCGTTTACAAGAAACTTTTTCAGACTTGCCTGATTATAAGCATATTTAAAAAATATTAAAGTATTTCAAACCACACCAACCAAAATCATTTGTAAAAAATTAATAGATCTTTACTGAAGAAAACTTGTCTTTCAACAAATACAAAACACACGGATATACTTAATTGCACAAAGCAATTATATTAAATGGTGGTGGGTCTGGAATTACAGTTTAATTACTAATAAAAGGATACATGAAGGCTAGTCAAAAACTGTCCTGTGATTTTTCCAGACAGAATCTGATTGAAACCGGTCGTTTCTGAATAAGCACAAAAAATACTAAGTAAGAGGCAGCCACCATATCCTATAAACTTAATAATGTTCTGGTTTGTGTTTTTGGCTTCAAATACAGTAAAAATCAATATCCCATCCAAAGCTTTAGCAGTTAATAATAGTTACCCAACATATTTAATATTATGTGCAATACATAAACTATATTTCCAAATCCCTAAACGTATCCAATCCAGTCGGACTGGAACCAATACATTTAATTCCAGATCAATACCTAAGGAGTATTAAGGTTACATCATGTTTGTAGCAGAATGCAATAACGTATCTTTTGGGACAAAATATCCGCCATGAAAATCGGTTGTTCAAAGTTATATGTAAGTTTTTGCCATGCCACATCAATTATGTAAATACTTATATAAAACAACTTGCTTTGGTAGTTAGTCGATAGAATAAAATGACTTCTGGAACGAATTGCCGGTGAATAATTATTGATTAATTCTACCAAAAATACATGACGCGGAACACTGAACACACATACACAAAGTTATTTAGTAATTTAATTTCAAAATCGAAATTAAGTTTTTATTTATACATACCATATGCGATAAAATGGTAAACTTCGGAGGTACATGTAATAAATCTAGACACAAAACATTTGGAAAAGTTAAAAAATACCTATCACTCGTGGAGAAGGTGTTGTCAACGGAGTTACAGCATTCGTTTGTATATTATTCATCAGCATTTAGGACTAAATTACCACATATACTTAGCCAACGTCAACATGTAAAATTGAAAGGATTATTTTAGATGTTTCGGAAATCTATTAGATTTTCCTATTGTTGTCCAAGATGGTTAATCTAATGTGCTCAGTACTACATAAAAAAGAAGCCTGTGCCATTTCCCATTCAAATATGGTCCTGCTGGCCACGTCATTACAGGAGATTTGAATATTGTTGAGAACGATTCTCTCAAATTCATCCTTTCTAAAGGACCTTAATATCGTGAACAGCAGCCCACCTACCGGAAATACAACTTAAGCAATTGATAGATTCTATACAGGACTATGCAAGAAAATGTTCAAAACGAGAGAAGGACGTTTATACGATTTCAGAATGGGTGGAAGCTGTAACGTCACTTATTCAAATAAGAATTAGCAAACTTAAAACATCAATGAGTACAGTGAGCGACATTTTTTTCAAAGATCCAGATGTTCCCATAACTCTTTCCATCATTTATGACAAATATGTTGTCGTGCCAGCAGAAAAGGCCCAAAATTATATCATTTTTATCTGCAACAAAAACATAGCATCGATTGTTTAAATCATGATTGGGCATTTAGAGCACAGTGCACATGGCACTACACTTTCAAGATAATTGATAATTATATGTCAATTTTGTCATCTTTTTGAATTTCCTTTAAAGTTTAGGGCTATGATCTCCCTTTTACAAAATTAACACAAGTGACCTTACTAACAGCGTTTTATTGTTGGTTCTACCGAATGATCCACTTAGTCGTTCTCAAAGCTTTTTGCTTCAATTTTAACCACTATCAAGACGGACCGCCAGAAATAATGCGACAAAAACTATGCAAGAAGTTGCATAAATCAGATGTGAATACTTAAGAACTCCAATGATGCGATGGAAATTTTAACTCAAGATCTCTTCCCTATTTTAACAGCATAAAAAATTTTTCCACCCTCTTTACAGCAATATCACATGCACTTCTCAAATCAAGACTCAAAGTTGCTTTCTCAAAAAGAAAGGAGAAAGCTTCCGTTATATAATTTCAGTTCTCTCACTGAACAATGCTCCATTCGGTGATTATCTCTACCCGAATGCTCTTGAAATTAAAGACACAGCAGGCACTTTCGAGTCTACCTCGTTCCTTGATTTTCATCCATATTCAGGACGAGAACAAGTTCAACAATTATCAATATCGAAAACGGGGTGGGATGGGACACAACAGGGCAACGGTTTTGGACTGCCACTGGAAAAAGGGAGTGACGGGTAGGGACTGGGAATTTAGCCTTTTGTGGCGGCATTAGTCTTCTCTTTTTTGAAAACTAAAAAAGGGATCTTTTACGTGCTTGTAATGTGGCATTCTCCACTCACGTCACCCACTATGGTCCACGGCCAGGCTTTCCGTATTATAACATGGCAGCCCCCAACGAGAGGGCCCCCCCTATCCGCCACCTGGGGTTTGCGCTGGGTCAGCTCTGTGGGTCGAGTCCTGGAAACCGCTCCGGTGCCCAGTGTGAAATTGATATTTTATACCTGTGAAATTGATATTTTGTACCTGTCAACCATATCATGATGTCGACCGACAAATTGTGGAGTGAGAACTCTTATCTTTCCCTGAGGAACCTTTTGCTCATTAGCTTTCTTGCCAGCTGCAACCCTCTATCAATAAAATCCTGATAGGAAGCACACGCCCCAGAGGAAGTATACCAAATGAGAAATATACACTCCTTTTTAAGGTGCGGCATGAATGCTGCTAGACATGAATGGAAAGTTTATAATGGGAAAATCAAAGTAATCTCTCTTGGCGTAAGTTTTGTTCTTAACCCACCCTTACTGTCAATTTCTAGTTGTAAGTCTAGGTATGAAGCAGACCTTTCTGTTTCTATAGTATCTTTGATTTCAAGTTCAATGGGATAAATGCGGTCGACATAGTCACCAAATTTAGAGTTATTCAATGAAAGGACGCCATCTATATAGCGGAACGTGAAATCCCTGCAGAAGGCTCTGTATGAAGTCATACGAATAAAGTAATAAATCGACGAAAAGGGGTGCACAGTTGGTCCCCATCAATATGAAACACACGTCGGCCAAAAATTTTTCCATTTTCCGTCGTTCATGTTCTCGAGATCATCGTGTCTGTTGACCTGTCCAATTTTGTGTTGCACTTCGGTTTTCTTTTGTTTCCTCTTAAAATATAATGTTTGGCACGAACATACAAATCTCTTTCATAAGTATATGTTATCGGGATTTTGACAGCTAGATATCGTGAAATATCATCCCGTGAGCCAGAATATTAATCTTTGCGGCGAGTGAGCGTGGCGGGATGACATTTTAAAATATCTCAGCGTTCAAAATTCCGATAACTAATTTATCCTCATTCAGTTTTTATAAAATGTTTAAATTATGAAGCTTTTAATCAAATTCTCCTAACTATGTGCGGGAATCATGAAATTTATCCACAGATACTCCTTTGGGTCAATAATACGCAGTAAAATAGTCTATTCTAAATTAGTATTTACGAAATCACGGTATTAAGATTTTGTTTTTGTTATTAAAGTATAACCGTGTATGCAT
>JARWCS010276874.1:0-13147 GCA_034783895.1 Geukensia demissa
ATGACAGCTACGTGACTGAATGATGGTATGAGACCATGATTATTCTGTTTGATACTGAAGCGTAAAGATGAGGGCCTTTCCATCGAACAAGATTCAGTCTACAGTCTATTGAAAGAGCGAATCGACAAATATGTTTTTTTGCTGTAGACGTCATAGTTTTCTACCAGGTTCAAGTGGAATTATGGAAAAATTACGACGATATATTAATAAATAATGAATAATAATCGTCCATTTTAGTAAATTACTAATATTAAGACGTTCTTTTCAATTTTGAATTTGTATCATACATATATGCACGTTTAACTTACGTGGGAAAAGTATATTAAATATGGTAAAGAGATGAAAGCCATACGTTGTGATATTCTCCTATATCTCTGTTATGCGAGCTTTTAAACACTACATGATACACCAGAAACAAATATCGACAAAGATGATACCAATGGTTTAAATAAAATCACCTTGAATACGTCTCATAGATTACAGACGTCAGAAGAAATTGTAAACATTAGGGATTTTTATAGTAGACGTGACGGTTTTTTTTATTGTAGATTGTCAATAGGTACTACGGTTTTCTAGATAGAATTGAAGCCTTATATTTACTTTAAAGACAACGATTTCATTTCTTTTTAAAGAAAACTAACGGTTTTACTCATGAAAAACAAGAAAAGTTCAAACCATGAGACTAGAAAGCACTTCTATCCTATAAGACAATCAGTAGTTTGTATAATTTATCGTAATTATGTGAAAAAGGATACAGAATATACATTTATCGCCGGGACAAAAAAAATCGGATGATAAACAACATAACAACCAACCAGATGCTCTTGCAGGGCTTGTACATGTGTTGCTCAACTGACAAAACAATTCTTTGTTAAACCTAAGCAGAAAAAATCAGATGTAATGCAAAAAATACTTAGATATTGTGAATCAAATGAAAAAATTCCAAAAGTAGTCAATAGTAATTTTGATAGTGCTGTCTGATTGGAAGAGCTTTTCTGCTGATTAAAATTTCTCTCTATTGATAGTGTTTGAGATAACAACAAGAAACGCAAAAGGCGTAAAAGGTGTCTATCAAGGTCATTATATCCGATAAGGCGTAAAAGGTGTCTATCAAGGTCATTATATCCGATAAGGGACCAAGCAACAATTTCAGTCATGCCATAAATCTAGTCGGGTCTAATGTGACAGTTTCTGCGTATCTACTATGAAAACAAAAACTGCCATTTACTATGGGGACTAACGTGTATAACTACATGGGACACTGTAACCAACTAGGACAATATTTTTGAAGATAACCATCCACTGATCATCCCTGCAGCATAACATTCAATCAGCGAAAAAGAATGAATTGGTAGAAAACAATCGAGATAGCATATTTGCCAAGTTTAGTTGAAAAGTTGTATTAAAAGATCTTCACGTAAATTTCCGATCAAATCAAATGTTTCCCTTTGACGCTTCATGGCATCATCCTTCATGTATTTGTAAATGATTTACAAGTTTGGTTCAGGATCATCCACAGATCAGCCCTACAACAAAGCAATTCAACTGGATAAGCGTTTGCATAGCAGATTATTAAAAAAAATCGGAACATATGGTTTAGTCTACCATGCAGTCATGATTTTTAAATATCGTTGCAGACCATCTAAACAGCATTTTTATTTTTGCCAAGTAAGGTTTAATCATTTTTATTATTATTATTATTTCTTTTCCATTAATTTATTGGCATTTGTTCTGTGTATTGAACTAATTTAAATTAATCAGGTCGTTCTTGAGCCAGTTTCGAGGAACAGAACTGAGACTGCGTGAAAAGTTTTATACAGGTATTTTGAACTTGCTTATTGAATTGTGGTGCGTTGTTCACTTATTACCTTTTTATTTTTTATATAACTTTATGTATTTAAAAATGTTGTGATGGTTGATGGTTAATAAAATGATTACTCTCAGTTACTGATCATCAAAATTCATATTGATCACTGTAAAAAACCGTAGCACCGAGAGTAAAAAAACCATAGCTGTTGCTGTAGAAAACATCTCGAAAGATCAATTGTTGTTTCCAAAGATCGTATCAGTTCAAACGGACAACTGAATGTTTGAAAAAGCCTTCCGCTTAAGTACGCCAAATTCTATACTCTAAAGGCAACATAACCAATAATTCATGTTATATTTCATATTAAGCTTTTTTCTTGTTCGACTTTGTCAAGAGACTTTAAAGAAGATGAAAACTGTCTGAACAAGGTGTGATTATAATTCGTTTTTCGAACGGGTGAAAACGACTTTTGTAACCTGTGCTTTTCGATATTTTAATATATGTATGACAAAGCTGGCCGAAAAGACATCAATAGATAGTGTAATAAATATCTAAATTTAATGTTTTCCACGCCGACTGTCTTCTTATTTTCAGCGTTTTGATAGAAATCTCTAACGTCTACAGCAAAACATTTTTTCAATTCGCTCTTTGAATAGACGAAACTCCGAAAATAAGAATACAGTCGGGGTGGAAGATATTAAATTTAGATAATAATTACATTATTTATTGATGTGTTTTTCGGTTAACTTTTGACATACATATGATAAAATATCAAAAAGCAAAGGTAACATAACTTGCGTTATAACTGGTGGGAAAAACAAATGATAATCACACCTAGTTCAGGCAGTTTTCATCTTCTTTAAAGGCTGTTGAAAAATTCGAACAGGAAAAACGGTATAAATATAAAATATTTCATGACTTATTGGTTATCTTTTTGCAAATTGCAATAAAAAGTATGGAATGAATCTCAAGATCAACGCACCACATTTCAACAATAAGCAAGTTCAGAATATAAGTCTTAATGATAATAATAATGAAAATAATAATAATAATAATAATAATAATAATAATAAAACCATACTTTTTAAAATTTTGTTTAGATGGTCTGCCTGCGACCATTTTATAAAATCATGACTGGTAGAGCATATAATTTGTTCTGGTCGGAAAAAAATAAGAAAATATTATGTTCCACAAACGCGGAGCCAGTTGAATTGCTTGCTTTAGGGCTGATCTTTGAATTGTCGTGTACCAAACTTGTTAATCATTACCAAGACATGTAAGATGCTGTTACGCAGCGTCATAGGGAAACATTTGACACTATTGGAAATTTATGTGAAGATCTTTTCTTACAATTCTGCCAATTGCCACTTAACTTGGTAAAAATGCTATCTAGATTGTTTTGTACTAAATTTATTTTTCTTTGTTCGCAGATTAAATGACATGCTATGTTGCAAGGATGATAACTGAATGGTAATCTACCAAAAATTTGTCCGCGTTGGCCACAGTGACCTCGTATGGTTAAACATTTGGCAGCTTTGTCTATTATAGCAAAAACTGTCACAGCAGACACGACTAGGTTTTATGGCATGACTGAAATTTTCGCTTGACCTCTTTTCGATATTATATTAACATTGAAAGACACCTTTTACATATTTTACGTTTATTGTGTTAAAACTGTTATTGAGAAAAACTGTAAACATCAGTCAACATCAGTTATGATCCAAAAGAAAAGATCATTATTGTATTTTTACTGTCTTTGGACATTTGATACACAATTTACATCTATGACGTCTTCTGCTACGGCTCAACATGGAAATATTTTCTTAAGTTGAGCAACACATGTACAAGGCTTGCAAAAGCATCTAGTTTGTTGTTATGTTGTATATTATCCGATTTAAGTTTTGTCCCGCCGATAAATGTATATTCTCTTTTTTTTCACAGAATGATGATAAATTATACAAACTGCTGATTATCTTATGTGGTAAAGGTGCTTTCCAGTCTCATAGTTTAAACATTTCTTTGTTTTTCATAGAAAAAAAACCATTAATTTTTGTAAAAAGATAAAATCGTTACCTTTGAAAACAATGTAACGCCTCAGTTATATGTAGAAAATCGTAGCACTTATTGACAATCTACTTGAGAAAGTCGTAACGTCTACTATAAAAACGCTTACAAGTTCTTTTTACGTCTGTAATCAACGAAAGGTATTCAAGGTGATTTGATTGGTACCATTAGTATCATCTTTGTCGATGTTTGTTTCTGGTGTATCATGAAGTATTTAAAAGCTCGCATAATAGAGTTATTGGGGAATGTCACGACGTGTGGTTTTCATCTCCTTGAACCTGGTAGAAAACTATGACATCTGCAGCAAAAAACATATTTGTCGATCCGCTATTTACAAAGACTGATTGTTATCTTTTTATCTGGCTTATCGGCGTTCATTACGTGATAGGGCTCATTTGTACATCCAGAGCGATCGTCGCGCTACTGACGCGCGACAGTCGCTAGACCTCGTGCGATGTCGTGCGACGTCGCGCGAAAATCGCTGACTGTTTATACTTGTCGTAGTTTGTTTCGTGTGGTAGTCGCGTAATGTTCTCGCGGCAGTCGCGAGATGTCGCGCGACGAAGTATAAATGAGCCCATAAAACTGTATATTTCATTTGATCCATAAATGTAACTAAAAATTCATCAAGTTAATGTCATGAATCAGATTTAAAACATGCAATGGCCCTTAGCGTGTCTGATGAAGGTAAATCCATTAAAGGGCTTTAAATCTGGCTTTTAAATATTTGTTATAAACGTATGTATGTGGATGGTGTCTATCGGGCGTATAATCCATATTACATGTATTTCTTTAATTGACAAAGATGTGAAACTTAGATGCTTTGAGTATTCTTGAACTGTTTTAGCCTTGTTTGTCGAAAATATAATTGATGCTTGATGATTGATGATAACTCAATTTGGAATCGTTGTGGACAAATTGCTAATACTATTAAATTTCTACATTTTACGAACACAAGAAATTGTCTTGTCATTTCAGGGGAATTTTTGTATAAAATACATAAAATATCTTAAAAGGTCGGATGTTAATGTAAATTTTTTTGCAAATGCTGGCTTTATAAAGTGGCATGTGGCTCATCCATCATCACTTAGTTCTTTTAAGTGTTATAACCGCGTAAAGAAAAAAAATCTTATGCAAATTTCCCAAATGACAATGGACATCTTCCCACTGTCGTGACAACAAATCCATTCCTATACCGGCTGTGACTAACATTGATTGCGATTATACACCGGCTTTGTCTACTGAGTAACAAAAATGGAGCAAGAGTTGCTTACCCTTCCGGAGCACCTGAACTCACCCTAGTTTTTGTAGGGTTCTTGTTACTCTTGCTTTAGTGGTGTGCGTGCTATATTTGTATCGTTTCTTTTTTTGTTGGCCACGGTATTGTCTGTCTTCTGATTAAACAATTTTTGTTTGCGCCTTTAGTATCTTCGAATTCTTTCTCCTCTGTTTTGGTTCTAATGCGACTAGCGAAAGTTACTCCTTGAAATGTACATATAGCATACCTAAATTTTCCATATTTATTTAACATTGGTAAATTTCTACTTTTTTATTATTCCTTGAAATGTTCATATAGCATGTAAAAATTCACAACTTCAGTTTAATTTTTAATTTTAAGAATACTTTTATTTGTAAATAAACCAAACCTAAAATTTTAGCAATGAATATCTTATTTTTGATTTACTTTATCAAATATTGTGTATAATCAACATTGGTAAAATTTTCAATAACAAATACCTATAATGTTAGTTATATTAGCAAACAAACGTAAGATCTACAAGGACCAACAAATTTCAGGTAATACCATCACGCATTTTAATAAAGTTATCCACGTACAATCGTAATTTTATCTTGAGCGTTTAACAATGGGCAAAGATCCATATCGTAAGGCAGGCTGCAAAAGGTCCTAAAATAAAATGTGATGCCATTTTAATGAAACAATAATTGGTCAATTCAGTTTTGAAGTTATGAAATATATAAGCAAACTCAAGGCAGAGAAAATGAGATGTGGACTAACCTTAAGCAAGCTACTTAAGGTTAGTCCTTCTAAGGTAAATATCATCTTTGAAATACCGGTCGATAAGATTGTAGCGTCAACCACAAAACATCTTGAGTGAAGCCATGAATCAAGGAGCAACATATCCCTGTTGAATCAGTTTCTGTGTCTACGACTTAGTTCTAAATAGAATATCGCTGTATGGGACACGTGCTTTTCAAAAACGTATGAGCTGGATATAAACGGTCATTATCTAGGGCAGCTGAATGTTTCTCGGAAAGTAGACTACTGGAAAATTAAAGTCGTCACGTTTGTTTAATAGGTTAGTAAGAAACATCCCTCTATTGTCTAATTCAAGGTGAAGATCAATGTATGAGGCATACTAAGGAGTTTCTTTCAAGCTCATTTATGTAGATGATGTGAAGATTATCACCGAATCGAGCATTGTTCATTCATCTTCTATATAACGGAAGCTAAAATAAAAGATTAAGAAATTTTCTTCTTGAACTTTCCTTCTCGTTGACTAGAGTGTTATTGTGTGAGCTTTTTTGTATGGTTAAAGTCTGGTAAGAACTCAAGTTGTGAATGGGATTGACTACACTTATCTGTACTGCGCAGAGTCTCATGTGTCTGTCCAAAGTCTTTAATTATCGTCATAGTTTTTTGTTTGTGTTACATGTTTTTTTAATTATATTCAGGTAGGAACAGTATTATTTTACGTTTACCTGTTTTTCATTTGGGACGATTTAGAGTTTTTCACATGGAGTGGCAATAAAACCAGACTTTGGTCCCGTGTTTTATTACCAAAACTATGTTCTTTTAAATAAAAACTACATTCTTCATAGGAGCGTAATATATGTTTGTTCCTGCAACCTTACAGCTTTCGAAAATGACATGAGTTTTGCCAGTTTTTCATAAATTGCCCAAATCAAGATAATAGACTTAGACGGTTTTTGGTCCTGAGGAGACCAACCGTTAAGTAGTTTGTGTATTTTTGGTGTGATATATAATTATCTATAACTTGTAATTGATCTCGAATATCTTCTGAATTAGAAATTGTCACAAAACCCATATTTTTTCATTCGATTTAAAAAAAAATAAAGATTATTATTGTTTAGGTGTTGTGTGTTACAGCTAAATAGGACTTTAGGCTACAAAAGGATATTTGTTCGAAAGTGTGAAACTGTTTTTCTACATTTTTTAGTTGTATATTACTATCTATGAAACATATAAATATATCACGAAATTTTGTGGCCAAAACGATACCTTTAATAGGTAATTAGCATGGGAACTGCAACCATCTGTTTATAATATTATAGTTCCAGGCATACAAGCAACGAATCTACTGCGAAAACAAGTTTAAGAATCCAACATAAATGAAAATTTAACAGTAAGAAAGTTGAAATATCTCATTTCCCGTCAATCCAGAAATAAGTTTATTTTCGTGGGATACCTGTATTTATATGTATATGAAGTTTGGTGACTTTATTGTTCGCATCTGTTGCATTGAAATAGAAATAAGGAATATGTAAGACATGCGATTACCTTCGTTATTTTATTTGAACATGTAGACTGATGTCTGGAGAAAATCTTATCAATACAGGTAGGAGCCAAAACAACAAAGGGGAAATACGGAAAGCCAACAGTTTAGAATAAAAAGTCATTCAAAGAATTTTTTTAAAAAGAAAAATCTGTTCAAGAAAACCTGCAAATAATTATCAAGAAAATCCTGTATAAAAATAAACTTGTAAAAGTAGTCATGAAAGCATCACGATTATAGACTGATGTCAAAACAACGGGAGAGAAATCTGGAAAGCCAACAAGTTGGAATAAAATTATTCCTAATAATTCGAAAAATGAAAAACAAAGTATGTTTTAGAAAACCTGCAAACACTTATCAAGAAAATCGTTAAACTGTATCAAAATTAGGTCGGTTGTTTTGTTTTATGAATACATGTATTTCACATTTTGTATTTTGAAGGCCTTTTCCGTTATCGTATGGACTCCGATTATGGGACCAGTAGAAGTTCAATTTCGACTGTTATTTTGGGGATGACAGTCTCATGGACAATCATGCCACAACTTCTATTTTTTATAAATTAGCGACGTAAAATTTGGCTGAGTAGTCATGAAAGCATTGTGGTAATAGACTAATGCTATGCTTGCACCGAAGTGTTGACTACTGAACTGGTGCTTCCTAGTTATTTAATAAACAATATTGAAACTTCTGCAATATACTAAGTAATCTGTAGGCCTATTGACAATCGCACACCCTGGTTTCTTATTTCCTTACAAGATCAAGTTAGCCAGCAGTAATGTTTATATAAATGGTCATCGATTTTATAGCAGTGTAATGAGCAGAATACACCAGAGAATAAAGCAAGCAGAGGTTATTAATCCATTTAGATTAACACTTATTACAGTGTTATTTTTGTCACTGATACATGATTCGAGAGAACATAATTGCTTGACCGATCGTAGTTGGGGCTCAAGAAGGATACTATTTTTCAAGATTTTTAAAAGTTAAAGGAAAAAGTTTGATTTCAAGTATATTCTGGATCTTGTCCATTGGTCCAATTTGAAAATCGTTTAAGATGTGTAAAAGAGATTTTACCTTCATAAACATAAACATCATAATGGGGCTTTTGTATTATTTTAGGCGTTCCCGTTTTATTATTCACATCGTTCGATACGTTAATACGTCCTGACGTGACCAAATCATACCTACCTGAGATAGAAGTAATATGGTCTTGGCATCAGCGTTTGGGATGTATATCACTTATATATAAAGCTAGCACCAACAGAGCACTAATGGATCCCCAAAGCCATTAGATATGTGTTGAAAATACGGAAAAAACCTGTCAAAGTAACATTAATAATGAAAGTC
Organism: Geukensia demissa; assembly: GCA_034783895.1. Lineage (NCBI taxonomy): Eukaryota > Metazoa > Mollusca > Bivalvia > Mytilida > Mytilidae > Geukensia > Geukensia demissa. Next base: position 8,755 of record JARWCS010276874.1, read on the forward strand.
GTTGACATGCGTAAACAAAGATGGTGTCTGAAAAAAAATCCAATTGATTTTGTCATATTTGTTGGTAACAGATATAAAAAACTTTTATTCTGAAAATATGGGAGATAACTCTTGAATTCAGTTTATACAATCCCCCAGCTAGCTCATTTCCGTTCTGCAGATTGCACTTTCTCGAACTCTGCCACGAGTGATCTGCCATGACAGTTATACGCCACCCCTTTATATGAAAATGAGCTAGGGTTTACCCGCAAAGTCAAAGTCATCTGCAAGTAAATGTTAAACGTGTCATTTATAGGCGTGGTTTATCCGTCATGAGAGAAATCCCTCGTAACCAATGACAGAGTCTTCGACTGACACCGGAAGTCAGATGACTTTGCTATGGAGATTGCAGTTTATAATAATAATATTTAAATAATATTAATTTCATTACATCAAAAGCTTATTAAGCATTTAATTTAAAGCAATCAAACTTGATCAGTGTTAATTACATGCTTACACTGGGTTTATAAACAGATGGTTGGCACAATCATACAAACAGTCAGCCTCCACACAAGGACACAAGCTCGCAAGCTCGACAATGCAGATAAGTGTCGGTGTCATTGAAAAATTATTATTTGCGTTTTTTTGTTTGGGAATCATTAATATTGTTGTCTGGACAGCTGTAACGTTATAACAAATGATGTTGTATAGACTGTTTTCCCATACTTACATTGTCAGGGGTCCTGTTGTCCACACTTGTCCATGGACAAGTGTGGACACAGGACCCCTGACATTGTTAGGATGTTGTTTTTCTTGCTTTTATTTTATCATTGACTTTAATTTGTAAACTAAATTGAAAGCATATTTTCTTTAATAATCGGTGGATAAAAGTTTTTCGAGGATATTTACACTGCCTGTTAGGACGCCGCTAGAGACATATATATGTCTATGAGGTCGTTAATGCTTATATTTTTACAGATATATCCAACTTTTTTATGCGATATGCATAAAATTTTGAATCTCCAGCTATTTTTCATACACCCTCATGCGGGTGTTTTGAAAGATGCAGGAACTGCTTAGTCTTCCAAACCACCTGCGTTCAACCTCCCGGTTTTTGGTGGGGTCTGTATTGTTCAAAGTTGTGTGCTTGTTTTTTATATGTACACTATACCTTATGTTCCGTTTTGTTTTTTCGAGGTTGCCATGGAAGTCGGCTTGTCCCCTTTTGTCTGGCCTTTTGGTTTTCTTTCGTTTCCTCTGCAAATACTGAAAAATAGCAGATTTGACGTCTAGAATAAGATTGCTAACATTTTCATTTTAAATAGTGTCAAACTTCCATTTTATATTGAACAGCAGCGTAACAAAACAACTATTGAATATAAACAAATACCTAAGGGACTATAAACTGTTCAATGTTGAAGTAAACCAAATGACGTTTTATATGTACTTCATTCGTGTTACTGAAGCTAATTCGGAATTAATTAGGGCTTATGATAAATATATGATTGAAACGTGTCTCAGAGGAATTTTATTTCAAAATATGTGTTTTTCTGCAAAGTTAACATGATGAATGTTAGACAATTAAATGTGGAAACAGACATTTCCCACAAGGTTTGTGAAGTTGTAAAATTTCAAAATCATGTGTGCAACAATGACGCTTACTGGTTTTCGAGGTGGGATCAGGGGCGGATACAAGGGGCCCAGGGGTGCCCGGGTCCCCTTTGAAACACAAAAATGATAAAAAAAAAAAAAAGGAAAAGTTTGAAACACAAAGATGATAAAAAAAAAGGAAAAGTTTAGGGTTAATTTTGGTCTTAATCTGCATTAGAAATCGAGAAAATTGATGAATCAAGAAGTCCACAAAAAGTGGGTCCCCCTTTTCAGAAAGTCTGGATCCGCCTTTGGGGATAATTTAGCTACAGAGGCCAACAACTGTCTATCCAACAAGAACTGGATATAATCTCATTAAATCCAAAAGAACAAAATTAGTGTCATAGTTTTGCCTTCACTTCCCTTCACCGACACATCCTCAGAAAATTATGTTTACAGCCGTCCTTAAACACCTTCTGGGCACCAGGGCGGACCCCAGGGCTCGACTCACAGAGCTGACCCAGCGCGAACCCCAGGTGGCGGATAGGGGGCCCTCTCGTTGGGAAGTTTTCAGGTTATAATACGGGAAGCCTGGTCCTGGACCAAAGTGGGTGGCGTGTTTGGAAAGAGCCACGCTCCTAAAAGACCCCTTTTGTAGTTTTCAAAAATGAGAAGGCTAATGCCGCTACAAAAGGCTAAATTTTCCGTCTCTACCCATCACTCCCTTTCTCTAGTGGCAGTCAAAAACCGTTGCCCTGTTGTGTCCCATCCCACCCCCTTATCGACATTGATAATTGTTGAACTTGTTCTCGTTCTGAATATGCATAATATTTGCCACTGGACGTTAAGCAACCAACAATCAATCAATCATTAAATACCTTCAAATACAGTCAAGTTCTCTCCTTAACTAACGCTTAAGTCAATTTTGATAATGTATTAAAAGGGGATTTGGTTGCGCCAAGAAAATGTCAGTGCTTTTTGCCATTTATTTTTTATGATATTGAATGTTCTGACATTTATTTAAATGAGCCACAATCAGTATAAGCAGATGGAACTTTTGAGATTTTTCAGTATTTTTTTTTCTTATTTGAATAAACGATGACGATTTCTGATATTATTTTGCTATTCTTTATTTAATTTCACGATACTTTCCTTATTGCAATTCCCTCTTTCATAAAGCAATCGTATGATTGATTACATTCCCCGGGGCTTTCAGTGATATCTTATTTGCTACTAATTCCATTAAACCATAGTAATACTATTTTATTGTTCATTGCACATAAAATTTCCAACATGAAACATTTTTGTGTTCACATCATAATAGAATTCATGACAACCTTAAGGCTAATGATATAGGAATTCTATCTGGTATTTAATACAGAAATCTTAATTAATATATAATTTTATCGCTCAGCTGAAACAACGAGTAGTAAAGGCGCACGTATGGGCGAGAAGTGAACGAGAACACCAGCGATTTACAAAAGCCCGTTTGTACCTGACCAGTAAATATCCTCCTCTTTTTGCTCGGGTATTCCCTAAATGTCATGCATGGTTAAGGGCAGTTAACTCACGCTAATGTTTGTCTCTAAACCAACCCAAAAATATTTAAAATTGGTTTATTTAGCATTATTTTTTTTTTATTTTTGGTTGAACTATTGTGTGCACATCAAGTCCAATCTAGCAGATTTTTGTCAATATAGATTACGCGTAGGTTATTCATAATATGTACATCGAAATAAAAAGTATTATAGATATTCATTATAGTGAAAGGGTTGAATTCTTGATTTTAAAGTAGTGCCATTGAAATGAAGGTTAACTACATTTAGGAGCATTTTTGCTTGTCATCAACCTGTGTAATTTTTTTTCAAGTTTAAATAAGATATATACAGTATCTTGGTAAAGGGAAATTAAAAATATAGCGGACGCCCAACATTTTAAAATTCCTTTTTCTCGTAATGTAAACTTTTATTTAGAGGTCAACTTTGAGAAGAATTAAGAAAAAGTAATCTCGTAAATGAAAACAACTGAAAGCAATAGAAAATGAAAAGATGGCCTTTAAAATTAAGTGGTTGCTTAATAGAGGCGACCACTAAGAATAGTTTGACTGCATTAAAATGAGGCTTTTTATTTACTTTCCATTATAAAACCGATGTGCCTTTTAGGAATGGCCATACATAAGTGTTATATCATTCACTCGAAAGAGTTATGACCACTTTCCAAGTATTTGGTTCATTATTATAGCAATTTTCTTTAGTTGTCAAAAAGAACCGAACTTTAGTTAATGGTTAATCTTTTGTAAATACTCTTTAAATTTTCGTTAATTTTGCTGTACTTGGCATATTAAAGAAATTATTTCTCCTTGATCTTTGCTTATAAAGCCTTTTTTCAAACAATCTGTCTCGCTATTTAATCTACATTTGACATGTGGTACACTCACAACCAAAATAAGATTTCGACGGATGGTTTCTACAAGTATGTTTCACCGTTTAGGGTCCATACCAATCTTCGTTTTCAGTGTTTTTCATCAAAAATATTAGTAACACGAGAGAATTGCTAAAACTGCTCCTTACATCAAGGTCTATTGCATTTTTTTTTCAGTAAAAAGACTTGTGGCACGATAATTAGTTTTCGTTTATTTACATTTAGATATAAGACAACATTTTAAAGGCTTCGTTCTTAAAATATATTTTATACAAGTGAAACAAATGCCACGACTTTGATCAAAATACATCGAACGTTCAGATATGAAGTACAGTAGCGGCCTGGCGAAAGTTATACAAAAGCTTTCAATTTGCTGGCAAATTGCTAGCAAATTGAAAGCCAT
>JARWCS010276985.1:0-13146 GCA_034783895.1 Geukensia demissa
AACAGCTGTTATATAGCTTTTACTACAAGAGGTGGAATATGAAATTTATTTTGGAGAATATGATATTTATTCTTGGCAGTCACATGTTCTAGTTAACCAATCAAAATAGGCCTTTTATAAAAACATTGTTCTGAGGTATAATAATAAGTTTTATTGCTCAAACCTGTTTCTCAGAAGCTATATTACAATAATTCAACAGTATTTTATGTTCTTATTGTTGGTATATATCATATGTCACGTGACCCTGTCCTCATTATCATGGTGCAGTGACTATGGTCAGGTTTTTGCACTCAAGCCTTTTCTTAGTAAGAAGAAGATGACTATATGGTATGATAATATATATATAGGTGTAGATGTCAATCTCCCATGTAAGCTTGACGTAATTGCCTGTGATCTTTTTGTCAGAGTCTACGTATTAAGGGAATTTTTTTTCTGTAGGTCAACATTTATTGTTTGCTACAAAGCCAGAATTCAGGGAAATTTATATCCACACTTGTGCAATATTAGAATGAATTTATAAGGCTGTGCATGCAAAAATTGTTTATTTTATCTTCAAAAAAGGATTAAAGACTGTTATTGTGAACTACTACACATTGTACACATGTACGTTGAAGGGAATAGTATAGGACAATTTTTTTTCAAATAGAATTTGGGGATTGTTTCAATTACATTCTTGCTTAACTTATAATTTTGTATTTCAGAGGCTCAGAAGAACTGGCAACAGACTGAACAGAATCTGAAAGGGTTGATGCAAGAACGTGAAAAAGAAACTAAATCTGCTACAGAGAAAATGTTAGCAATGGAGAAAGAATATAAACAAATGCAGAATGAGTATCGAGGCTTACAAAATCAAATCAGTGACAACAAAGCCACCATTGAGAAAAAAGAGAAAGAGTTGCAACATGTGACACATGAGTTGAACCAGTGTCAGGAAGAGCTTAATAATCTACAGGCCAAACTGACCAAAACATCAGAAGATTATCATTGTCTTACTACCAAACATGACCAACTTCATTCCAGTCATCTTACAATGACAAGTCAGATTCAAGACTTAAAAAAACTGATGGAGGCTAGAGATGAAACTATAAAGGAACAACAAGGGAATATTGATCAACTAGAAAAAAAACTGGAGGAGCGAGAGCAAGTTTTACAAGCTGAGATTACTGACCTTCATCATAAGCTACAACAAGCTCATACAGCAACAGAAGATAAAATCCGAGAGGTTACATCATTAGAAATGCAAATACTGTCTGTCCAAATGCAGGCTGATAGCTGTACTCATGAGAGTTTGGATAAAGTCAAACAGTTGGAAACAGAAGTTGCTGACCTTAGATCAGACGTTGAGAAGAAACAAGACATTTTAGTCAGTAGAGAGAAAGAATTGTCAGAACTTGGGGATCAGCTTAATGACCTTAAGAAAGAACATGATGAAAAATGTCAGCAAAACCAAAAACTGGAAGAGACTCTTAATTCTCTAAATGAAAAATTTTCTGATATTAGTACGCAGTTTGATCAGGCCAAGTGTTCTCTCCAGACAAAACAAGATGAATTGACAGAAATTAGAAATCAGATCAAGTCTACTGAAGAAAAAGCTTCTCAGGATTTACAGTCTATGTCAAATGAGATGGAGTCACTCCAAAGTCAACACAAAAATATTACAGTTGAAAAAGATAAGTTGTCTGATTTATTATCACAGAAGGAAGCAGAGATTAGCAATATTGAGAAGTTTTTGACAGAGGTAAAGTGTGAAAAAGATGAACTTCAGCAAAAATGTGGCAGTGTTACACAGACATGTGAAGAGTTAACAGATCAACTGAGTACTCGGACAACACAGTTACAACAAGCTAATGATGCACTGTCTCAGTCTGCATCGCAACTAGAGAGCAAACAAGGGGAACTAACTCAACTTCAAATTGATTTGGAAAGTCAGATGACAAGAAAAGATGAAACATTAAAAGAAATGGAAAATAATGTGAAAGAATTATCAGAAAAATTAGAACTAAATGAAAATACAATTTCATGTAAAGAAAATGAGGTTTCAGCATTAAAGCAGGAGATTGAAACCTTGAAAAGTGAAACTACAAATACAGGACAACAACTTGTTAGTACCACAGAACTACTGAATTCTGTTAAACTTGAGTTGGAAACATTAAAAGAGAAGATGTGCAATTCAGTTGAAACAATTGATGCTAAGAATTTAGAAATAGAAAGTTTAAAGAAAGATTTGTTAGAGGTTAAACAAGAGAGTGGAAATCATGTGCAGTCATTGGAAGATAAAGTAACAGAGCTTGATGAACAGGTTAAACTGTTGTCTGAGGAAAAGAACAAGCTGTCAGATATTTTAAATTCCAAGGATCATGAAATTGAAAATCTCAACAGTATGAAACAGGATGCTACATCTTCTGTAGAAGCTCTACAGAAAGATTGTGGGATGTTACAGGAAAAAAATAATATCCTCGACAAAGAAGTATCAGACTTAACTGCTAAACTACAACAGGCTGACGACACTGTCATTAGAGTCACCAAAGAACTAAAGGAAAGAAGTGAACAGTGTGAACAGATAAAAGGACAGGCAGATGGAGAAGTAACATCACTGTCCAAACAAGTATCAGATCTCAAACATCAACTAGAACAGGAGAAAATCAACAACGATAAGTTGGATGAGGTCTTAAGGAGTAAAACTGAACAAATCTCTGCTTTAGAGAGTGAACTAGAAAATGTTACCAAATTTAGTAATGAATGTTCTCATCAGTGTAGTGAACTAACAGAGAAACTGGATGAACTGACTGTAGAATGTACAGCACTAAGGGAGCAACTACAACAAGCAAGTAAAGCTTTAGAGGAGAAAAATAATGACCTTCAGAGTTTGAATTCAAAGATGGAAGAGTTGAGACAGGAAGTTGGAGATACAAATGAAAGACAAACAAATGACATCAAGAATTTAAATCAACAAATAAATGACTTACAAGAAGAGAAAGACAAGTTACAACACTTACTGGACTGTAAAGAGGAGTCATATAGAAGTCTGGAGCAAAAACTGTCTGAACTAAGACAAGAACATGAAGAATTAACTCGCACTGCAGGGGACCTAGAAACTCAAATGAATGACTTACAGCATGATCATTCTACAAAGCAAGCACAAGTTAAACAAGCAGAGGATACAATCTCACTTAAAAATCAGGAAATACATGGTCTACAGGATCAGCTGGCAAAAATACAGGAGGAATCGTCTACCAGTTTAGACAAAATGTCATCAGAATACAGTATTCTGAAGGAAGATATAGAACAAATGGTTGTAGAAAAAGACAAACAAGTGGACTTAATCAATACTCTGCAGGAGGAAAAGTCTGCTTTGATAAAGGAAAAACAAAGCCTTACTGAAAAGTGTGAAAAAATGCAAGCCAAGCTGGATATGTTGCAGATGGATCTAGAAGACCAAGAGGAAGGAATGGGAGAAATCCAGGAAAAAGCAGGAAGGCTGGAGGAAACTATTACCAAACTGAAAGATACTTTACAAAGCAAGGATACAGAAATAAAAACAGCTAAAAATGAACTGAATGATGCTATGTCCAAGTTAGATAATTTGACCGTAGAGCATGAGGATCTTACAAAGAAATATGAGACACTTACAGAGCAATTAAACCAGCAGACTACAGTTTTAACTGAGCAGACACAGATTTTACAACATGAAAAAGACAATATGAAATGTCTCCAGGAAGAGTGTCATATGTTAAAATGTCAGTTGGAGGAACAGAACAAACTAAGTACAGAAAAAGAATGTGAATATAAAGAAATGGCGATCAGATGTGAAGATCTTAGTAAAGCAATGGATGATCTCAAAAAAGACAACTTTAACAAGGACCAAGCTTTACAAGATTTAGAGGCCAAGTCTGCACAACTGCAGGACCAGTTAGAATCGAGGGGTGACAAACTTAAGGAAGATGAAGAAAAGATCGACAATATGTCAAAACATTTGGCTGAATGGGAAAGTCAGTTAGCTAGTGCTAGATCTCAGTTATCTCTTAAGACTGGGGAAATAGACACACTGAACAGTAAATGTTCAGGTTTGATGGATGAGTTACAGGACAAAAGTAAAGCAATGACTGAACTGGAATCAGTCCTTTCACAACACAGAGATGTTGTACAGCATTTGGAAGCTAAGGTCCAAAGTCTTGTATCAGAAAATGAGGCTTTATCAGCAACATCATCAAAAGATATAGAAAACTTGAGGGTCAAACTTGAATTTAAACAGAATACATTAGATCGTAAAGCTAATGAATTACAGAAACTACAGCTTAACATGGGAGATATGGAAAGTCTCATCCACAAGCTGAAGTCTGATTTGGAGGAGAGGAATGTGGAATACAAGGTTCTCTCAGATCAGTGTGCCCAACTTAAACAGGAACTAGATGATTTATCAAAGGAAAAATCTGAACAGAATGATTCCTATCAAAGCATGAAGGAATCAACCGAGATGATGGAACGAAGAATGAAAGAAGTCATACAGCAGTATGAACACAAAAAAGAGGACTTAGATAATGAATCTAACATGCTGAAATGTAAACTGGAAAGCTTGGAGGCTGATGTAATGGACAAACAAGCAAATATTGATGGACTTAATGACAAAGTGCAAAACCTGCAACATAGTTTAGCTTGTAGTAAATCAACATGTGAAAGTTTGATGTCAGAAAATGAAGCACAAAAATCTGAACTAAATCAGACCAAGTTTGAAAATAGTGATTTGAAAGAGAGGTTGGAAGAGCTTAGTGAATCATTAAATTCGACCACAACAAAGGGAGCGGACATGGAGAATGAGCTGAAACAGAAGATTGACCAGTTGTTGCAGGAAAAATCAGTAATGAAAGATGAAATGAATCAGCTAAGTACAGAACTTGAATCTGCTAATAATTTGTGTTCTGAGAGAATGGACGAAATCAGTAATGCCAAGAATACCATAGATAATCTGGATCAACAGTTGAAACAGACTATTTGTATGGCTGAGGATCAGAGCAAAGAAATGAATGAAAATATATCCCAGTTAAAATCACTTCAAAATCAACTTGCCACACAGACTGAAGAAATGGACAATTTAATGAGCATCAAAGAGCAACTTCAGAATGACCTTGAAGTTTGTAAAAATAAACTTTGTCAGCAAGAAGAATTGTTGAATGAAAAAGTGTCCAAGATCCATTCATTAAATGACATTATAGAAACCTTGGAAAAAACAAAGGAGGATTTAGACAATGAAATAACCAGAAAAGGTGAACACTCAACCTCACAAGAAAAATGTTTCAATGAGAAAATCCATGAATTGAATAGGGAAATCGAATCCCTTGAGGCGAGGTTAAAAGAGGAACAGGACAAGTTCATGGAAAAACAGGTTCAAATGAAAGAGATGTTGGCCGAAAAAGACAATCTAGAATTAACAATGACTTCAAAGTTAGAATCCACGCAATCTCTCCTTCAAAGGACAGAAAATGAAAAGTTTGAACTGCAGCAAGAGTTGAGCCAAGCCAAAACAAGGGAGGCAGAACTGGATCTAGGAATTTCTAATAGTCAGTCAGCATCGTTATCTCTTGAACAAAGGCTGTCAGAAATGGAGGAATGTTTAACCAAGGCCAAATCTGATATGGAAAACCAGGAACTTAAATATCATGAAGAAATCAAAGCAGTGAAAGATCATATTACATCAATCCAGACACAGCTTAATCTAAAGGAGGAACTGGTTTTTGAATTGCAAACAAAAAATGACGAAATGAAATTAGATATTACTAACAAGGAGAAATTGTTAAGTGATAATAAGAATAAGTTTGACTATAAAAGTTCTTGTTTGGCTGATAAAATGGAAAAACTGGAAGCTAATTTAAGGGTCAAACAGGAGGAAGTAGAAAGACTACAGAAAGAAATACAGGATTTCACAATGCAAAAAGAAATTGACAACTCAGAAATGAAACAGCAGGTTGAGAATCATAAAAAGGAAAAAGAAAATATGATCAAAGAATTTGAAAATCAGTCAAGTGTCACAGCTTTTAAATTTGAACAAGAAAAGGGAGAATTGCAACTTTTACTATCTCAGTCTGGAAAATCTAATTCTGTACTGGAGGAAGAATTAACTATTTTGAAGTCAGAACTCAATGAGTTGAAAAATGTTTCAAACACCAGAAACATTGAAGAATCCCAATATGTTGCAAGTCTGAAAAACGAAATCAATGAACTTCAGAATGTAAAGTTAAATTACGAGAAAGAACTTGATGAAGTTAGAATAGAACTCACAAATTATAGTGAGAAGGTCAAGGACATGGACACAATGACCTGTAGTTACAAAGCTCAAATTGAAGAATCTTCTGTCACCCTCGCCAAATTGGAGGAAGACTTGAGCTGTAAAACTCTAGAAATGGAACAAATGAGGTCCCATTTTGACAATGAAAAAATGGCTGCTGAGAGTGAGATTGAAAAATGTAATCAGCAGTTACAGATAAACCAGAAAATTATTGAAGATTTTAAACTGACAGCAGAGGAGAAAGATAAACTAATAGCAGATTTTCAAACTCAGACTGAAGAGCTTACAATTGAAAGGGACCAGCTGTTGGAAAAAGTGTGTAATATGGAGAAACAACACGATTCTCTAGAGAAAAAATTGTCATATCTTCAACAGAATCTGACTTCAGTTGAAACAGAGAAGTCAAGCACTGAATTGTCTGTCAGTGAAACCAAGTTTGCCTTAGAAACCTTGCAAAATGAAACAAGATTATTACAAGAAAAATTGACTTCATATGAAAGTAAAATTGGATTGATGACTAATGAAATTGAGTCATTGACTTCAGAGAAAAAACATGTTGAACAACAGTTACTGTATATTACTGAAGAAAGAAATATTACAAAATCATCTTTAGATGACTTAGAATCACAAAGTATACAGGAAATTACTACTCTTAAAGATGAATTGTCATCATTGAAGACTCAGTTGATGGATGAAGACAGCAAACTGAAAAACAAAGAAAATGAGAATGTTTCCCTTCAAAACAAAATCACTGAATTAGAAAGTAATGTAGTGGAATTGACAACTGAAAAAGTAAATCTACAAAATGAACTGGATTCTCTTTCTTCTATAGCAAATGAAACAAGACAAGAGAACTATACTGTTGAACAAACTTTAAAAGATTTACAATCTGAGCTGTCTCAGTATCAAGTAAAATATTCCAGTCTGGAATCTGAAAATGTTTCACTTGAACAGAGGATTGGAGAAATTCAGCAGGAATTGGATACAGCCAATGAAAATCTTAAGTTGCTTGGCAATGATCTGTCATCAGTCAGAAATGAACTTAGTACAACACAACAGCTGTTTGAAGAGCAGAAGGAAACTGTAGAAAATCTTACCAAAGAGTCAGAAATGCTAAGGGGATCTCTATTAGAGAAAGAATCTGAAATCCAAGAACTGCAATCAAGTATGTCTTCACATAAAGTTCAAGATAAGGACCGACTTGCAGAGTTCAGCAGCTTGCAGAGTGAAATAGAGCAACTTAAATGTCAAATTGAATATAATAACCAAGAGCATGACCAAGCATTGGAGGACAGGTGTAATAGAATAGTTGAACTTGAGGAAAGATTGTCTGAACAGAAAGACAATGTTAACTCCCTATCAAGTCAGTTAGAAAATATGAAAAATGACAAAGAAATGGCAGAAAAGAATCAGTCAGCACTAGAAGAAGAAATGTCTGCTCTCAAACAGGAAAAAGAAGTTATTGAGAGTCAGTTGACAGAGAAATGCTGTGAAATGACGGAACTGAAGGACCAGATTCAAGCTTTAAACAGTCTATTAGAAACATTGAGAGATGAGAAGAATCAGATGGAAACACAAATCATTGAATCTCAGTCTCAGCTTTCATCAACACAGACATTCTCACAAGGCATTCAGGATCAAATAGATAGCCTTTCCTTTGATTATCAGGAAATTCAGGGCAAACTTACCACAGTCCAAGAAGAAAGAGACCAGTTACTGGAAAAACTCCAACAGTCCAATACAGAATTGGAAAAACAGAGGACAGAACACCAGGAAACTGTCCAGTCTCTTCAACAGGAAATAGACAATTACCAAAGCTTCAAGTCTGAGATGACAGATAATTACAAGGAATTAGAAGACAAAATGACAAATGTACGACATTTAGAAAGCAAAAATACAGAACTTTGTAACCAGATAAATGAATTAGAAAATTCCATATCTGAATTAAATGTTAAGTTAGATGAATCGAGATCTAAACTTAAAGAAAAGGAATTGGAAATGAGAGAGATGGAGAAAATGTTAAAAGAATTTGAAAATGAAGCACAGCACTGGAAAGATCTTCATGATGAGGTTATTAATACAGATGGAGAAAATAATGCAAAAATTAATAAGTTAGAATCAGATTTATCAGAAGTCAAATCTGAGAATACAACACTTCATGTTGAAAAAACACAGCTTATGGAGCAAATAAAACAAATGTCAGAAGAATCTGATAACCTAAAATTAGAAATTGAAACTCTACGTCTTGAGCTTTCAAGTAGTAATACAGAAAGAGACAATCTTCAGAGTGAGGTTAAACAAATACAAAACCAACTATCGGATGGCAAACATAATGAAAGTAAAATTATAGAGGAGGCTAAAGAATTAGACAAAAAATTACAAGAGGCTATAAGTGAGAGACAAAGACTTGAATCATTTGTTGAATCAATGACATTGGAAAAGGAAGATTTAATTGATAGAGAGGAAACAACAAAGGCAGGACTTTCAGATTTTAAAGACACATTAGAAAAACTGCAGTGTACTATCAAGAAATATGAGGAGTCGATTCAAGTGAAAAGAGCTCAAGTAGTGGAAAAGGAAAATCAGTTGTTTGAAAGCAGGAAAAACATTGATCTGTTAAAAAATCAACTTGAACAGAAGAACAGCGAAATTGAAAGATTAACCGAACAGATAGATGGGCTTATTAACGATAAAAAGTCCCTGGAATCTGATGTTGACACATTTAAAGATGTCATAGAAGGACTTGAAATGGATAATCAGGCCTTAACATCAGAGAAATCCACATTAGAGTCAGAATATAAAATAGCTTCTACTGAAAGAGACGATCTGAAAGCTAAAGTAGAAGGATTACAGAAGGAATTAAATGATAGCGAATTAAACAAAGAGAGAGAATTTGACTCGGAGAAGTCACAGTGGAATACAATACGGATAGAACTTGAAAATAAAGTGGAAAGTTTAAATGCTGAATTAATGGAACTACAGGACAAGCAGTTAACTCTGTCTCAAGAAGAAGATGTGTCTAAAGTGGAGATTGATAGACTTAAACAAAACTTAACTCAATCTGAACAAAAATGTACTGATTTACAGAATGAAATTTTCAGCCTTAATGATCGCATTGATTTGTTAAATGGTGAGTTGCTGGAAGTCAAAGAAAGGTGTCAATCATTAGAAAAGTCAGAAAAGGAACTATCAATAGAAAAAACATCAGCTCTAGATGAGTTGGAAAAAATCTCAGCGACTCAGTCAGATTTGACAACAAAGTATGAAGAAGCTTGTGAGGAAGTAAAATCTTTACAGAAAGATATATCAACAATGAAAAGTTTAAATATCAAACTTGAACAACAGAATGCTACTAAAGAGAGGGAGAAAGGAGAGTTATTAACCCAGTTTTTATCCTTGGAAGACCAAAAGGCTGCATTACAACAGAGTAATGATGCTCTTCATTTGGAGGTAAGTTAAAAACATATACCGGGTATATACACAGATACTTGTGATTTAAGTCAGTAAGGACATGCTACAGTTTTATAAAACACATGAAATTATAATTAGGTTAAAACTACAAGTATGAAATAATTTCAATTAACAGGTATATTTAAGTCTCATCTGTGGTGACAATTCTGATGACGAGACATAAGTATTTCTTTTTGGTGAGGACGTTATTTTTTAAAGTTTTTTTTATTTCTGAAACAGTTTAACCCAGAAGGACCAAATTTGATGTGCAGATAGTTATGAAATGAACTTACCAGCCAGTGATAGAGCCATTTGACCTTGACCTCATTTTAAGTGTCCCCTATAGAACTGCGATCTGTTTATGTATGACCAGACAGGCTAAACAGTCCCAATTTGGCATCATGTGGCATTAAAATCTCTGTCCTTTGTTCTCTTCCTGTATAGGGCTGATATATTGCCTGCTGGCATGAAGCAATACATAGATTCATATCACTTTCAAGTACATTTATCATCAACTATTATACACCCCCTCATATTTGGTCTACAGATAGACTCGGATAGTCAACAACATATGGTGTGCTTATTCATTGTTTGGTGTTTATTATGTTTGTCCTTGACCTTGTTCTCACAATGCAGCGACAAGTTTTCATGCTTATGTCAGTTTCTCAGCAACTAGACAAGATAGGTCAACAATATATTTGTTGTGCCAGTTCATTCTTTTGCTTACATACCAATCTGCAAAATGTTGTGTGACCTTGACCTCATTTTTACAGTTCAGTACTTAGGTCATATTTCATGCTAAAGGCAGTTTCTCAGTAACTACAAATGATAGGTTAACTATTTTTGGTGTGCTTTTTAACTCTCAAGAAGTACATGTGAGTCAAAGTTTTTGTTCTTAGTTTCTTTTGAAAGCAAATACACAAGCCCAGTCAACCAACAGTATCTGATTAGCTTATTTATTGTGATAATTTATTCTCTTATAATTTAGGTATTTTATCTGTTTTTTGCTTAAATTGATATATGAAGTATATAACAAGACTTGTAAATTAATCACGAAGTGATAAAACAAATAATCACATTTGATAGGCCTGTCCTATGATAAAGATAATTTTTTTGGATATTTCTATTGGCCGGCCTGGTAAAGTTTCACTCTGCAAGTTCCTTGTTTACTCCATGCCTACATTCCAACAAAAAATAGGCCATACAAAATATAATTATTCATAAGAGAAACAGGTTTCACAACTTATAGGAGCTGTATATCGCTTTTCAACTCTATTTAATTTCAAAATAATTATAAACTCGCCAGAGGCTCATTAATTATTTTTTATTTTTGAAATTAAATAACTTGAGTCGATACCCTGTGATTTACAGTTCCCACTCATTGTGAAACCTATATTTAATGCACTTTTCTCTCAATAAGTATGATTTTTGTGTTTTTACATTGACTTTTGTATTCTTTTGCAAATATTTACTCATTATTTAAAAAAACATGCCTTTTTCAGCATATTCTCTTACGGCTGAAATATTGCCATTGTGGCATTAAAGAACAACCAGTCAGTTCAAAACTTCACCTGAACTAACAAACATTATAAAATGAAAAGATGTGGGGTAAATGTCAGAAAGACTGCACTCCAACAACGAGAAAAACAGAGGAATTTATAAATCTAGAGGTCTTCTAAAAGGGTTAAATAGCAAACCTTGTGAAAAGCTCTAAATAAGGGTCTCTATAAATGCACATTGGTACACTTAGTACAAATGTATATCGATCAGTTTAAACTTCTTTTAGTAAACTATGTACCTGTTTTAATTGATTCTTTTTGAATATGAAGGTAAAAGATGTACAAAATGAATTGGAAAACAAGGTGAAAAAACTAGACACATGTAAAGGAGAGATTGAGACACTGGAATCCAAACTGTCCACACAAGATGATCTGTTGTGTTCACTGAAACTAGAACTTACAGAAGCCCAGTCTGACAGGGACAGGTGCTCCCAGTTAAAACAGAAGCTTGATTCTGTAAAGGTTAGTAATACCTAATCTAGAACAGACAGAAGCCCAGTCTGACAGGGACAGGTTCTCTCAGTCAAAAGAGCAGCTTGATTCTGTAAAGGTTAGTAACACTGAAACTTCAACATACAGATTGATTTATTGTTGCTTAACGTCCTGCTGGCAATATTTCATCCATATTTAGGATAATAACAAGTAAAAAAAAACAAATCAATATGTAGACTGTGTGCATGGGACTCTAAGGGAGGACTAGTACCTCCAAAACAGATATACCAAGTGCCCATTCTTTCCCCAGCACAACCTTTCTGAAGGGGGGGGAACTAACAGAAGCTCAGGCTAACATTGACAGGTATTCCCAGTGAAAATAGCAGCTTGATTCTGTAAAGGTTTGTAATATATTGTTTTTTTTAGTCAGTGTACCATTTATTTCCTCTGCCTCTCCTGAGCAAGAAAGTGGAATTGGTAAGGTAACCTCTAACAAGCTTATTTTACAATGTCAAGATCTCATAACAAGATTATGAATATTGTAAATGAGAAAAAAGTGTTAGTATTCATCCTTTTCAAACCTGTAAAATCATTGTGATTCTGTTTAATTTTCTTTGGTTATTCCATTTTACAGGGTGAATTGCAGGGCAGAATTCAGGAATTAGAAAAAAAATTGGATGATAAAAGCAAAGAAATGCAGTCATGTGTCAAAAGTCATGAAGCAGAGCTGGATAATTTGACTCAAAATTATGAACATCAAATAAAAACAATTAAAGAGGAACAGAAAAATGAGATATCTGCTTTGACAGCTTCACATTCAGAAGAAATATCAAAATTAAAACAAGAACACTGTGAGGAAATCAAAATACTAAAAATGTCTATAGATGAACTAGAACAGACACAAACTAAAACAACAGATATAGAAGAACTCAAGAATTCTCTTAATAAAGCAGCTGCTGAGGCAAAGATTTACACAGACAAAATTCAGGAACAAGAGGAGGAAATAAAAAAATCATCAGAGGTAATTAGCATTCACTAAACTGTTAGATCAACATGTAGTGAATTTTTTACCTTCTTACTTTCCTAATGGTTGTCATCTTGAACTAGCTCCAGAATTATTGATCTATATTTTACATTAGGGCTGTTCCAGAGTTGATTATTAGGGACAAGGGAGAGGGGGTGGAAGACACTTCTATTAAAATTTGATGGGTGGTGGTTATTTCTGAAGATTTGCCAAACAAGTAAATGAAACAACCAATTAAAATTTGGTACATGGTGGAGTAAAATAAAAATTGCCTTCCCATTCTTGTATACATTTATATCTGTTACAGCACTTATTGACCTGCTTGCAAATGAAAAAAACTACACCATTGACATGTCTGTACGAGCATCACCTTGTGCTGTTTTGAAGAGCATTATAATATT
>JARWCS010277096.1:0-13145 GCA_034783895.1 Geukensia demissa
ATTTGTGGATCCAAGCTATTAGAAAAATAATTTTGCACTTTTTACTAATTGAGATACAGATATAGATTTGAAAGATGGTTAGGTGACTCGTAAGTAGAGCCCTCACAATTTACAAAATGTCATTATATTCTTATTATCTATTGGATAACAAGAACAACGTTATTATAAGACAATTGTCAACACAATTTTGTTTTAAAATGTTACGCTGTAGTCGATAGTATTTTTCTTAACTTATTTTCTGTTCAATTTGCTACTTAACATTATAACTAGTTCAATTCATCCTATGTTTAAACAATAAAATGTGATGATATGAAGGTTAATCAAATAATAGATATCCATTACTTTGCAAATCAAGTTTTAACGGAAATATTTATATATTGTCACATTCCACAAATAAGACATAAAAAGATCGAACGAGAAGATTATATTCATATCAAATAAATGAACTCGAAAGTCATCACATAAAGGATACCAAATGTGGAGCTAGTTTAAAGTCGATAACACCACATCTCATTTAAAAGGTACCAGATATTATAAATCTAGAGGGTTCCATCAGGCCTTCAACAAGAGTGGAGTCCAAAATCACTTAGATATTGTTAATGAGTTTTCTTGTAAGTCATACAATTAAAGTCGAGAAATTGAGATTTATTTGTTTTTCTTTTATTACGTTTCATACAAATGATTTATGACAACAAAACAAGGGAGAACGGAAATGGTTTTTTTTTTTTCAAGAGGTAAATTAAATGCTTGTAACTTTTGATCGCGAGGGTCAAAATCAGGAAAATATTGTTAAAAAAATAAAGTTAATATAGGTTATGATAAGTGTTTGATATATGTTCCGGAATACATATTAAAATTATTGTTGGTGTTAATGATTGAAATGGTTTGCTTGAATTTTCTTTCTATCATAGGATTATCACAAGTTATTATTATTGTTAGAAGTAATGGACTAAACATTACAGGTCAACATGTTTGCTGGTGAGAAAATAACTTATGCATTTTTATTAAAAAGTGTTCTTGAAGACTGTAAATTCTTATTCTTCTGCTATATTCGAATCTTTGACTTCCTATGTTTCGGTTCTAGTTCTACTGATGGGAGGTTACTCCTTGAAATGTACATATAGCATACCTAAATTTTCCATATTTATTTAAGATTGGTGATTTTGAATTTAAATGTATTAAAAGAGATTAAAGAACAAATTAACAATGATTTAATAGTGATAACCACTTGGAGGAAGACCAGAGATATGTCTGATTGGCCTGTCATCAGGATAAGGTGTTCGAGGAAGATGACACGTTCTTCTTTTTACTGTCATCTTGTGAGTTAGCACGTTTAAATTTTGATCACTTTCAAATTCCATGTCAGCATGCTGATTTTGTAGAAACCAGTTTATTGTACATTCATTCATATAGGAAATAAATGTGCTTGTTTCTGGTTCTTCATTTAGACCGCCTCATTGCAATGGTAAGCTTGCTCACCCGAGTGCGGAAGGTCATAGGTTCGATCCCTGGTCATGTCAACCCTCTGTCAATAACATTGGGATGTCCTGATTCTCCGCTAGGCACACACAGAATTTAGGAGTAAAAGCAAAGATGGTCATGAATCAGAATGATATTTCTGGTCAAAGTGGCATATCTTCCTGTGGACTGTTGCTTTCGTGAGCTAGCATGCAAAAAATCTTGCTCATCGTGTGGGTCTAGTACAAAACAGGTTCATTCCTCATCATTATATGCTTTCGTCATGAATATACATAAAATATTCGTCGTCATTTAATCAATAAATCAATCCTTCATTGATGCATGACTGTTTTGCCGCCTGACCTTCATTAGCATTATATTAACCGCTCATTTTTTACTTTTATCCCCAACCGAAATCGATTTATAATGACGGCTAAAAATATTTATTTATTGTTAGGAATGGCAAATTTTCTGAGAGACATCAAGAAACAAAAATGTTTGACAAATTCAAAAATAATAATGGATATTTGAACTGTGATTTCGGTTTAAAAAACCTGGTTGAAATTTATGATTATATAATTTATGTTAGCCCTATTCAAAGGTTGATTTCACCTCTCAATTGTATGTCTGGTCCTTCATTGTATTGAAACATTACACAATAAGCGTATAAATTCAAAGTCAAATAAACCTTGCATTTAATTAAATAAAATTAATATAATTTTATTTAACAAAATTTTGGAAAGGACATTTTAGACCGTATCTACTTTTCTGAGGGTACCCTATTGTTTCAAACTTGTAATGCTACTAAAGATTCAAACCATTAAATGAAAAAAGGATATTTTAGAAAACCTTCGTTTTAAATATATTTTGATAAAAATATTCATTTTAAAATGACTTTAAACATATAAAACTAAGAATAAAGTATCGAAATGTTAAGAGTTAAGAATCAAAACTCAAATATTTGTTAATCTTCAAAACTTAACTTTTTTAGAGCCACATACAACATGGGACAAAAGCCAGCTTATGTAGATAATTTAGCTAATAGAGCGAGCTGCACTTCAAAAATCCGCACTAGTTCCCATTTTCTTCTGATAGAAAAAAGGAAGATATAGTAATATTCCAGTTTCAGAACGTCTTTAAACAATATGTTATTCAGGAAAAATTGAAAATGAAGAACAGCACATTCGCAGTAGTATTCCAGCTGCCTCGGCAATTGGCGTATAAATCTATCAGCTGATACGTTTTTCGAGAGAATATATCTAATACAGCGAATTTGGTGCAGAGTGTAATTGTTTACACAAAATCTGCTCTAAGGGGATAAGTTGCTCATTGGTTGAAGTCATCAACCCAGAAACTTTACGGTAAACATAAAAATCTTGTCGGCCGGTATGGAATATCCGGTTTTACGAATGAGACCGGATCTTTTCCTGTGAAGTTGCTGATTAAAAAAGTCAGACTGTTCGTTTTATCTTGAATCAAGTGAACTTTACCATATACATGTATATGTAGTATTGGAAAACATTGTATTGCATTAACTTAATCATGCTTATTTTCATTAAAGAATTGTCCATATCTGCAGACAGCAAAATTATCGAATGAAAAAATAATATATTTTAACCTTCGACATTAATATTAAAGTAATAATTTCAATCAATAACAGAACAAGGTCACAATATGAGGAAACAAAAATGTTTCAACCATATAGATACAATTAATAAAGGAAAAATCAGTCGATTTTAAGTGCCTTAAGTATTTCTATATTCAATAATGTAATTTCACATTAAAGGTCGGATGTCAAATTGTCAAAATGACTTTTCTGGTTATCAATGTAACCGTAGGACTGATACAATTATTTTTCCTTGCAAAACTTGAAGGACTAAAAATCCATGACCTAAATGTTTGTTGGTAAGAAATTTATTTTTTGTACACTTAATAGATATAATGAATCCTTTTTATATTTTGGATTTTAAGCAGCTTCTATTATTTTGTATGTCGTTGAACTCTTATAAACAATGTTACAGATGTTTGTACATCATATTAGCAGATGTACAGTTTAACGCAAAAGTAAATATGTATCCGCATTTCTATTTGATTTAACTGTCTATAACAAAAATAGATACAAAAATGACATTCTAGCAAAAACAATCAAATTGGTTTCGGATGCCAATGATTTGAAAAAAATGGGATATTACATGTAATCGATCTCTTCCGCATAATGCCGATTTCAACTTAACAATTTTACCTTTTATGATTATCAGTTTTCTCACCAGGTAATATCTACTAAACAAAAACGACCACGTTGATAAATGTCTTATGGATGCAATGGTTACCTTTGGAAACCCGGACACTTTATTTTTTTATTATCGTATTCTGTGTTAGTCCCAACTCACTTTTCAGTTTGAGAAATTCCTCAACTCAATGCCTGAATTTTTATAATTGAGGAGAAACGCCGAGGATTTGAGGACTTTCCCTTTTTACAAATATGAAGCCAGATCATCTTGATTATGAGTTTTTATTCCATTCATGTTGTTGGAATCAAATGTTGCTGGTTAATAATTGGTTGATTTTGTTGTGGAGCTTGGAGGTTTTATTAATTTAATTCACATTTTAATTTTTTATTATTATTGTTAGGAATGGCAATTACTGTAAGACCTCTACAAACTGCCGTTTTAGTGGCTTCTCCAAAGGCATGTTAAACCCACCCACATTATACTGTTAATGCATGTCCTAAACTAGAAACCTGTTATACAGTGGATTTCATTGTTTTTATATTAAGTGTAAATTGCTTTTACATTGTATATTTATTTGGTCGAATATTGTTACATTAAAATATCATCACATTTCATATTGGGGGCCTTTTACGGCTTGAATATATGTCCATTATTGAAAGCCTAATGGAAACATGTAGATGTTTGTTACTTATATGTTCTGAACGGATGTCCTATAGACAATCATACCACATTTCCCTTTTCTACATTACATTGCCGATTTATCAGCCCATCAAGAAAAAATACTTTCTCTTTTCTTGTCTGAACATATCAACTACATTTGTGTCCATTAATGCTAATTTATGGACTGCTCAGCATGGAAGAACTGGTATGGAAATCGTACAGGTAGAGTACAGATGACACGATATCTAGAAGAAGAAAAACTGTACAGACAAATTAGGCATGAACATCACGAACATATGAAAACAAGCGCAATCTTTGGTGCTGTCAAAAGTTTTGCAGCTCTTGTTCCACTAGTGAATCCCGTCATTTTACTCGTTTATAAATCAAATACCAAGAGATAATATCATGCAATGGTCAATGTCAGACAGACCTAAGCATTTATATTTATATTTTATAAGTGGATGAGCGTTCCATTTCGTTTTTGAATTATGGTTTTTCTGGTTGAAATTACTTTTTCTTCTCTGCGAGTTATATGCAGTGTCGTCGTTCCGGACATTGTTAAGTGTGTAAAATGTCAGATAACCAAATTTATCATGGGACTAAAGATTTAGATTGTCCTGTCACATGTTTCGTCCTTTACCCTTTTCACTCGTATATATTTTATTTCCACTTACTATACATTTTTGCATAAATGCGTACTGGAGTCCTCATTAAATTAAACATATCCAAGTCAACGGCAGAACATGGAAAGAGTATATTTGCATTGTACTTTATACCTTCCTATTAACACTGGATGTATTCAAAGAGAGTTATGATATTTTTGGCATTTTCATTTACCATTTTAATTGAACCAAAATATGTTTCTGGCGATATTTCTGCTTTCCTATTTATGAGGATTCATAAATTGCCAGAATCAGATTTTTTTAATAACAGAACTCAAAGGATTGGTTACTAATCTAAACTCATGATCAGGTTGAATAATACGACATCAGTGATTCTCATCTACGAGCAGTTTTCTTACAGAAATGTAGATTCAAAATTTTCCGCTTTACAGATTATGTTTGTTTTTACTATTTTGTATCGATTTGCTCACTGTCTTCATCTCCCCCTACTCCTTACTAGAATGAGCTTCAACCGTGCTTTGGTAAGATGTTTATGTCTTCAAGAATTTTTCAAAACTTAAGTGGTTTTCTTGATATCGCGGGCTTGACACGAAAACTGTTCAAACAGGGATATATTGTTCTCCGACTGAAATCAACTAGATTCAATCCATTCTCTAATGTTACATTGTTGTGTTCGTGATTCTGATTGTGTGCCCTTACCTGTGACATTGGTGGGACAAAACAACAGAAAAACCTTGGGAAGCCAATTGTATTGAACTTAACTCTTTAATTCGATACATAGTACTCCACAATAACACATACAACAAGGCAAACCTAACATACATATATAAACAGTACTCACTGCTTTTGACAGCTAGTCCAAAACCAAAATTGACGGTTCTCTTAATCCTAGACATCAAAACACATCTAGGTAGCTTTAATGTAAACTTAATTTTGTAGGAAAAGAGTAGGAAATGACAGGACACCTTACTGTTGCTTTAATTACTTTCAAGTGGACGACAAATGTATAGGTAAAATTGCATATACCTATAACAGATATAAACTTTACTAACGTTGTTTTTTTTTATGGTTTGCTATAATGACAGTTAATTGTTGATTGATGATTGATGTTAAACACCACGTCGGCAGTATTCGGCCATATCGTGGCGGTAACATACATAATATTTACTTCAATGAAATCAAAAATAAGATATGCAGTACTAAAATGGTCGACAGTTAATTGTAATGGTGCACTAAGCAATTTTCCTCCTTAATAACAACCAATAAACAAAAAAATTGACCCCGACTGCTGGTAGTACCCCTGTTCAAGCCTTTAACATTTCTCAAGTAAAAATATTTGTAGAAAATACAGGCACATAACACTTTTTACGCACTGAACCGTAAATTTTTTAACAAGACATCAGTTATAACCTCTGTCTGTTAAATATTACAACATAGGTTTTGAATGGCCATTTTTCTCAACAGTTAAGTGGCTAGATAAGTGTCGTATTTGATATAGCAGTATGTTCAGATGGATGTGAATTTAATTTTCAGTTCTCATCTCCTATCCTGCAGAAACTAGTAAGACGTTTCTGTCGAGAGGTGCGTCCTATCTCATCTATGACACATACAAATCTATGCAAAACATTAAATAAAACTGTTTTCCATGCAAACATTTTTCACGAGGTGTTTTAAATAAAATGTTCAGATAAGTTATTTAATAGATACTTCGTAGAAAAAGCATGGTCCTGGTATTAGAATTAAAAAGGTTTTAAAAAAAGTAGAAACCAAAGTCTTTAAAAAATTAGACATACCTGATTTAGGCCAAAAACTTTTCTTCATTGCCCTTCCAATTTCCAGTTTTCTTAATATGATATTTATGTCTCCTGTGTTTTATATTTTAAGTGAAATATACGCATAAATGGAGCATAAAATTATCTTAATTATTTAAATCTTTACGGTGTACGGTGAGGCGGTAAGTTTTTATCACAGAAAGCAAATCCACAAACAAAGGTTGGTGATATGTTTTCACGTATACATAGAAGTAACTTTTCTTAAATCTCATGAAAAAGTAACCTACTGACAACATCCAAATGTTGAACTTTCTGCCCATGTCCAACAATCCTATATTTCCTATGGCCAATTAAGGCATTTTGTTTCCCATAAGTATAGGTCAATTTTGATATATTAAAGAGACACATATATATTACCTGATAATCCAGGTTGTCTGGAAATAAAACTTCACAAATGATGAAAAAATAGTTGAATTTTGAACTGCTTTATGCGCATTTCAAATAGGTACCTTTTATCGGTACTATTAAATCATAAAGAAAGGATAGCCTAGATCACCAAAAACATAAATAAAACTAATTCATGTAAAATTAACACATCTAGCTATCAATCAATATCATCAGAATTCCAACTATAACGACCCTAGATCTGATCCTGTGTATAATTTTATAATTGTCTCTTTTAAAGCAATGCCACGTGTATAAATGTAAGTTATGATATGAATATCACACTGAAGTACATTTAACAGTAAACTGTTGTGTAATTAATGCCTAGAATAATGAATCAAAGTTACCTTTGTTAGAATGTGAATTACGCATAAGATTTTGTTATTAAACCAGAGTGTCCGTACGGAACTACTTCTACAGACGGAGAACCTTGTGAACCATGCCCTCTTGGCACATACGGCAGAAAATGTAAATACCAGTGCAGATGCTTGCCCGATCAAAGGTTGTCTTGTAATATTATAGTTAAATAATAGTCGCTTTATTCACGGAATGTATTAGTAAAATCGGGAAAATATGTATAAAAGACGAACCAAGAAACAAAAAACTCACCCGTAACACAAGAACAAACTAAGAACACACACCGCAACACAAGAACAAACTAAGAATGACAACATGAAAACACACACCGCAACACAAGAACAAACTAAGAATGACAACATGAAAACACATCCGCAACACAAGAACAAACTAAGAATGACAACAAGAAAAAACACACAACACGATAAGAATAAAATTAAGAATGATAAAAGGACTGATAACCTCAGGAGGTCAGTACAAAAAATAGAAAAATGTCAAAAGTGTCACATGAGGTCATATTTTAACAAAGCGATAAATGTACGCATAATCGTTGCTATACAATGAAGAAGCCTAATGAACATGTTATATATTCAATCGAGTGAAATTTACCTTGCAAAAGGGAAAAAACGAACAGTTTTCAAATTTTTACCAAAAATGATAGCTTGATACATGAGGAATGTAAACCAACATGTCTTGTACTACTTCCTTGTATTTCTGGCCTTTTGATTTTTTAAATTGTTCTTGCTTTGTCTTATTTTGTATTTTTTAAGGTGTGATGCAGCAACAGGATGTGTCAAAACAACTCGTACAACTCTACGTCAAGTTTCAGAACATCAGAAATCAAACGGTATTGTAATACATATCGACATTCGAACAATGGTTACTGTCACAAGAATTTTCTAATTAAGAACATTTAAAATATTAAGCCATGAAAACTTTTGAAGCAAGTAAACTTTTTAGTTATATACATTTATATAATCTTAATTTGTATTGTCATTAATTTAATTTACACTAATACATGGAATATTATGGGACCATAGGGTCTTTCTATACCAGTATCGTATACTAACTCAGCACTTTATTGTTGAAATTACAATTAGCTTTCATTAGACATAATCTTTCGAGCTCGATAGTTTTGTTGTATAATTACATTATGTTTAATTGTAATTGTTGTTAGCTTTCAGTATCGATATCAAGTGTTAAAATTTTATCTTGTGTTTTCATTGCTCTTTTGTCACACCACTGTCCCAGTTTAGGAAATGGTTAAGTGCTCACTAACTGGTCTAACCCCGCCACTTACTTAATATTTCTACCAAAGCCAGGAATATGTAGTCAAGTGGTTGTAGGTGTTTAAATAGTTATTTATAAAGGATTCGTGTTACTGCAGCCTTACTGTTCGGTTAAGTGTTGCGTGTTCCCCGTTTGTCTTTCGTTTCCTTTTGTTGGTCATGGTCTTGTCTGTCTTCCGACTTTCTGTCTACCCCCTTTAGTATCTTCGAATTCGTTATTTTTTTTTTGTTATTCGTTCGTCATTCGTTCATAGATTGGGTCGATGGATGTGTTTTATAAATAGTTTCACATTTGGTATTTGGGGGCCTTCTACAGCTCCGTTATGGTATAGAAATTTAATTTTGACTGTCATTTGGTAATCTATTGTGGCTATGTCTAACGAACAAACATGCTACATCTCCTATTTTTCAAGAATCACAAAGAGGTGAGAACAGAACAAATAAAAACGTTTAGAAATGTAAATCTCAATCTTGGTAAAATAAAGGTGAATCCCAACTCTGTTTGATTTTATTCATCCATTGGTAACGAAAATCATTAAATTGCCTTTCCGTTTCATTCTGTTCATTCTGTTATAATTCATTGCATATTTTTATGGATATGTCAAGTTCTGCAGATGTTTTTAACCGAAACTACAGGATTTATGACAGCACAGTCAGGCTGAAAACCTTTATCATTTTTGGCCCTTGCAACCTTTGACGAGTGCGCCGCGTTCGCTGTGTTTAGTTTTCTTTTCGGTCTTCGATATGACTATATATGACATTTTATTCTTATTATTGACACAATTTTGTTGTACCACCACAATGCGTACGTTGAAATGCAGCAGACGAAGGTGAAGAAAATAAAACAAATATTGAAATATCGGAATATTTCCGCAAAACTCAAATTTTTCTACCGGTTTGTCATGTTTATGAATGCAAAACATTTTTTACAAAGGCTAATCGTTCATTTCATTTTCTGTCAATTGAATTTAGTGGTAACCTTAAATATCTTTGTCACTTGATCTAATACTTCAAGTATATGATAAACAATTTTAAACATGGCCTTTTCCATATCTGACCAGTCACCATTCTTTACCTTTATGAGCCCTCAACAAGCGTGTTGGACTTATTCGGTAAGATAACTAGACCTATATGGAAAAGTCTATTTTTCTTTATTTTTACGCTATTTAAAGATGGTCGAGCTATTAACAATAATCAGTTGTTACCATTTTATTACAGCTACCGAACCAGAGCTCTCAACGACAGGTGTACGTGTTGACAGTGAAATCAAAAATGGTAAATCACATTACGTAACGAAGGTTATAATTTATTGTGACGTATTGTGCAATCATTGTGTCATAATTTAATTGTAAGGTGACTTTAGTTTGCAAATGTAAACTGCAGCAAGTAAGAGATTCTTAAACTATTGCAATAAACCATAA
This sequence comes from Geukensia demissa, assembly GCA_034783895.1. NCBI lineage: Eukaryota > Metazoa > Mollusca > Bivalvia > Mytilida > Mytilidae > Geukensia > Geukensia demissa. Next base: position 10,256 of record JARWCS010277096.1, read on the forward strand.
CATTTGGGATAAATAACGTTCATTGATATTGAAATAGTGTGGCCTGGATTGTAACATATCACCCTCCAAAAAGCATGTAATAATACCAAATGGCAATCAAAATTGTACCAGATGTAATATAATTGTTTTTACACACATCATGAATCTAACAGAGAAGGCATCAGCTATTCAATTTTGTATCATGGTGGTGGAGGTTGGTAGTTTTTAATTAAGCCGTTTTGCACATACAAAAGCAATACTTTGCACTTCTAAACGAAATAAACATAATACTTTTGTGGTCATTGTTTTCTTTGTATAAATTGTATGAGGAAAAAAAGTGAGACTGAAAGACAAATCCCTTTGAAATTAGATGGTGGTTATGAAAGTGCTTTTTAAGAAAAAACACTAAAACTGATGAATTTAATTAGTAAACGACACTTTGTTAATAAGTCAAGAAATACAAGGAGTAGTTTTTAACCCTTGTTGAGACCTTAAGATTTGTAGTTTTCTCTGTTTTTCACGTGATTGAAATGCAGGCTCTCTGATATTAACCCAATATCTTTTCATATAACAATGAGTTTTATGATGTATTTTTAAGCATCAAATATGAGTGTGTTGTACTATATCTTGGCAATTGGTGGAGTCATAAGTTGGATTATATTTTGTTGGACATGTAGCAGACTTGCTTATAAAAAGACGAGACCAACAACTGCAGCTCCGTCAATGGCAATAGAAGCCCAGCCACTACAGCCACAACAGCTCCCGCACCTGATTGTTGACAAAGAGGAAGAGGACAAACAATTAACAACGTTAAAGAAAAGATTAATTCTTCCAAATACCCATCAACCGCATGTAAGCCAACACATATATGAAACAGTGGATAAACTTTCAAACTTGGACTTGCCAGTGTTGATTGACCCGCTTCCTGTAGAAACCTATCAAGATGAAAACAGCAATTGTGAAATCCAAAATTCCGATTACCTTCATCCATACAATATCTTAGACCAAAAACGAAAAACATCAGATCATGTTTACGAAACTTAAAGATTTTTGTCAATTTTGCCTTACAATGCAAAGATTTTTTATTCTTTAGAATAGAATTCATTAAAAAGAAAAAAAACTGCATTTTTAAATATTTTGTAATGGAATATGCTTTCATTCAAAACAAAAACCGGTTGGAAAATGAAACAAACATAATGATTTGCATCCCATATTAAGTTAAATATCAACAATGAGCTGTTAATATATACACCAGACAAACTTTGAATTCACGAGGGTTAAGTGTTAATGCTTATGCATTTCTTGATTACTGTTATTAAGTATTCTTAAACGGTTTTGAATGTTCTTTTCCAAAATGTATTAATCACCTTTCAATCAAATGTTAAGGGCCATCTTGGTGGTGTTATGACAGCGAGATGACTTGAATTTGTACGTATGGTTAGATCTCCTTACGGATTTTTGGGTGAATTGTTTAGAGTTTTGTAAGACTTATTTAGTTTTTCCTTTTCCAACTCTATCATGCTTCTTTCAATTTAACGTTTTCGACCATTTTAAAGTAGTAATGATAAGCACGTTTGACTTGAATGTTTACATTAATGGTTTAATCTTCATACAGGTCAAATCAAAAGAAATGAAATGTGTCCTGATGTTTCTGTGTTAAGCACACTGAATTTGGATTTCAAAAAAAAACAGTCGGTCAGGGGTCTGAATAATGTTGGTAAAGCAGTATGTTTGAGCTGTTGCCTTGAAATGAGCGAGGAATACGGATCAGTTTTAGGTCTAGTACAAAGTAGGCATAATTTCATCATCAAAGTTCATACTGTATGCTTTTGTCTAAACATCCATCAAATGATTCACGCTGTGCGTTTAGCTACCTTCGACCATATTTCAGCTTTCGGTATGAAATGCCAACTGGTTTCGCCCTTTCTTACTATTAAAGTTTATAACAATACCGATAAGTAGGTTTGCAGCATATAGATTATAGACCACAAATCAGAATTTATACTGTTTGGAAGCATATGACTCGGTTGATTACGATAATCGTTTTGGTATCATTGATTTACATTGATATTTAAATCTTAGATGAAATATTATTACTCAAGCTTTATAAAAAATAAAGAAATTAAACAAAGTGTACTGAATTTCAAATTTTGTCATGCAAAGCTGAATATATCAGGATTGTGGCAATATAATGTATTTGCACATTCAAAAATTTTTTGTTGGACACTGGTTATATTTTTCAGTTACCCATAGACAAGCTATTTCAGAAAAAAATATAAACGTTGTGAATGGCCGGTGATCCGACTACGGACACATATAAATGTAAATAGTCCACATGTCAAAAAAAATTGCGGAATATATGCCAGAAAGACTCGATCCACTACAATTTATTAATTCTATAATAAATATTCAAAACTTTTATAACTGCTGCTAAAGCGCATTTCATGATTTCCCTTCATCAACTACGCCTCGGGGAGGGGGATGCAAAAACCTCAGTCGGTCACACCTTATATGAATTTTAAGTAACACACATGGACCAAATGGAATAAATAAGGTTCATGATGCAAGCCAAATATAAGATAAAACTCGGGACGATATTCAAACCGGAAGCTCCACGGAGCCTATAATTGCTTAACTGGCAATTTTGAATTACTGATCGGCAAACGATTCACAAACTAAGTACAGGTTTATCTAACAAACATTTCTTCAAAGTAACATTTCAATCCACATTGTAGTTTCTGACATATGTTTAACCAATCACAATACAAAAATTTGCCCTGACGGCTGTGTTGATTTTCAGATCGGCATCATTTTCATAAATGTGGTTTTGGGACCACCTGCCTAACATTTCTGCCAAGTTAGGTTTATTCTGTAAAGCCGTTTCCGGAAAGAATACGAAAATGTGAAATTT
>JARWCS010277204.1:0-13144 GCA_034783895.1 Geukensia demissa
TGTATAAATGGCCGAATTCGTTAAAATATGCATAAAATACACTGGCTGTGAACCAATCAGAATCCAGGATTCTTATACAAGGTGTAATTATCAGGCAACTACACTGATGTGAAAAAAATTATCGTTGATTCCATTATTCTTTGACGTCATATGAAAGACAATGTCACTGACATTATATGGCAATCCAGTAATAAACAGATTATTGTTGGTCATCTTTACCTGTTCTATCATATCCATTTTTATGGATATTATTGATCTCGTAAAGAAGATCAATGGTAATCTATAATTATTGTTGAAGAACACCTGATATGCAATACAATTCCTGTTCACAATAATATACCTTTCTATCTCAAATTTTACTGAATCCATCATCAATACATACCTGACTTTGTTAATATATTTGTGTGTATTTTCCCAGTATTTTAACATGTCTGTTTCTTCACTGTCCCATTCCTTTATGTTGTAATAATGTAATATTCCTGGGAAGAAGTTGTCAATTTCTTTACTGATGTTCAAAATGTACTGTACGCTTAATAAAACAATGTTATAAAGATAAGTATTCTCTCATAAAACAATGTAATAATGTACTGAACCCTACATTTATAGAAATAATGTTGCATTAGTTCAAATAGAAAAATTTGTAAGGTTCTCATGCGCTGCCGCATTCAGTTTTTACTGCCGCATCGTTCTTTTTTATTTATAGAAAAATCCTATATGCAACGAAAACGGTCCAATATTAATTGAGGTCAAAGGCAGATAATTGGAAATGAACAAAAAAATGGCGCCGGTTGAAAACAAGAGCAAAACAGTCATAAATCTTGTTAAATGCATATATAGGATTTGAAAAGTATTTGGCTCATCAGTTGATGATCTCTAGGTAAGATTTGTCAAGCTGAAGTCACTGACTCATGATATCTTAATGAATGTTCATCTTTCTCAAGATGATCATTGGATAATAAATAAAATAAATTGCCGCCCGCCTGCAATGAATTTGGGAAAAAAATTACCTATGACAACATGTTTGCGACGCAGGTAAAAATGTAAAACAAACCACTATTGCCAACTGTTACCAGCAAACAGGATTCACTACCCAACCCATAGCAGAACCAGATGACACACAACCAGATGATATAAACCACCCAGATCAGATGACAGAAGAATTCGACCAATTCATCGACATCACTAACGAGACTGAATGCCATGGTTTACTGACAGACGCAGACATCACTGCCTCTATACTACAGGATGAAGCAACATCTTCAGTTGATCAACTCGACGACAGTGATGATGAACAAGAAGAACCTAAACTACCAGTTACCTCATCCACTGCCAACTTCTACCTTACCGAACTTCGCCGTTCCATGGAAGAACACAACTGCACCGACTTTAATACCTACTACGCTTTCGAAGCCCAGATACAGAAAATGTTTGCTGCAACCCGACGACAGACCAAAGTAACAGAATTTGTACAGGGGATTCCCTGATTTAATAGACTTTATTATCTATGCAAATGTAACACACTATAAAATTGTGCTTATGTAATCCAATATCTATTGTGTAGTGCTGATGTTTACTGTACTTTAAAAATACATTAATAAATTATTTTAAAAGATTATTGTCAAATGTGTATTGTAGTGCTGAAATGAAATAAAATGTGCTATATCTGATGATTATGTTTAATGTCAAGCCATACAATCAATTACATAGTCAGTTTATTTCTAGATCCTCATATGTTGCATACATTCCTTTATCAACACTTTACCACATGCAACCGTTTCAAGATCCCCAAAAGGTCACAAGGTCAAATGTTAATCTACACATGAATACCAGTTATGTGTATTTATAGAAACAAAACAAAATGGTAGAAGATATATTTATTCACAAGATACAAATATTGATTAACAGTTTAATAAAATATCTTTATTCACAAAAACAATACTGGATTACAAATAATCAGGTACACAACAACATCGTATGGAAACTGTCCAGGTACAATGGTGTCACGTAGTAAAGCCGACCTCCTTTTTCCCCACTTCCTGTCAAACAGCTGATTTCGTTTATTCGCATACTCCGCTTAATTGCATATTTTCTGCTGACAAATGGGCTATGCAATTAACCGAAATGCACTGTACCATATCTGTTAATTACTTATATTAATTAAATAAGGAAAACATTAATCATGTTAATAATTCGATTTTCTAATTGAACCAAAAAACCTTCTAAAAAGTTTATACACACAATACATAAGAACAAAAAAGGTTTTCTTGATAACAATTCACAAGAGCTTACATGTGTAGAAATTGAACACAAAAAGTTAAGCAATACTAAAGATTATATTTGAATATTTTTTTTAAATATTCCAAATCTCTTCATGTAAGCTTGGATATCTATTTATTTTATTTGATCCATCTCAATGAGTGCTTTCTGTTGTAAACTAACAGATTTTGTCTATCTATTACCATTTTTAAGATAAAAAGAGATCTAATTTGGCAAAAAATTCAATTTCTCATGATATGAAAATTTTTATTTTTCATCCGATTTAATGGGAGGCTTCCCAAATCATTTGTTATGAATAATGCAACAAAAGTTACACTTAACTGAGGGAAAATAGGGGCCAAAATTATCATTGATCCAGTTATATCACCGTTCCTAGCACATAATTTTGTCAAGCAAAATACATTATTGAGTATTGTTTTCTTGGCAATATCCAGAGCCATACAAAATTCTTATTATTCTTTGGTGACCAAGTTCAATAAACAAAAACATTTGTAGCCTTGATTAGTACAGAACAACAAAATCAAATGTTTTTATTCATCCACCCCTTTTCACACAATTTTCTTTGCTGCTGAAAAACATTTCTAAGATGGAATCACCAGATGTTGAAAATTTTCATCATAACAGGATGATAATATCTTAATATAGGTCTGTTTGCAATTTGATAATCATTTTTACTACAATCCAATAGTTAAACATTCCAATTTCAAGCTTTGGCAAAGAATTAAAAGGCTTACTTTCAAGGTTGTAGAAAATATGACTTTCAATTTTTTAACATTTTTTTGCCATTTTATGTTAAAATATTGTCTGAAAACCCCAGCTGAATAGTGATGTCATTAATGAAAGCCTTTCTGCCATTGATAATCATAGCACATGTTTTGATAATCAAATTTTAAAAACCAGTTGAGAGGTAAGAAAGGCATAAAAATTAGAGAAATATATATTTTCATCAAAAATAATTATCTGTTTTGTGAATGTTCATGCAGTAATCATTGTAACCACTTTAATGAGTTCTTCTTTTCCTAATTAACTAAAACTGGTTACTGTAAAAGTAGTAGTATTCGCAGGGTATTAATTTTTGCTATTTTCATGTATTTTACAGCGAAAATATCTACACGTAAGCAGTTTTCGCGAAAAAATGAATCCGCGAACATATACAGAAGAATAAATCCTCGAAAATACTAATACTTTTACAGTATTCTCTATGTTAAAAGTCTAAATAGAGGGTAGCTTTGTAATTCTTATAAATTATTTGATTATAAAAGGGTTATGGCATGCCATATATATGACCTACATTTCTGTATATTGTTTTGTTCAGTTCCTGTTTCTTTGGAGGAGTTACACCCAGTGATGACCCTACCATATACCTGACTTGCATAGAACAGTGTTTCTCTAAATACCTAGAGGTTGGTGGAGGAAGGCCACTTATAGTGAACACCATGGGATGGAACTCAGGTACTTTTATGGCAAAAAATAATTCAAATGTTAAGTGAATTTCTGTGACTTCTTTAGCTCAAGCAAAAAAAAATCAAAGCCTAAATCATATCTGTATATCTGCTTAAGTCCATAATTATTATCCAAACAATATTTATCAAAGCTCCATTTGATAAGATTTCCAAGTCTTGTTTTATACCATTAGGACTTTTTGTAAAAAGTTGTATAAAGTATGGAAAATCATAGCTGGATTAGTAGAATTAAGTGATTTGTCTAAAACTTGTCAGAATTTTTTATACTTCAAAAAGTCTTTATTTGATTTGAAGATGCTTTATTCTAAAAGACATTACATTTTTGCTTTAAAGAAATGGTTTTATTGATTATGATTATTGAATATTTTAATGTTGTACCTTTTCCTATTTTACAGCATTGTTGGCTGACTTATCAGCTGGTACAAAAACAAATCACTTTCCTTGTTTTATTTTCGACTCGTTTGAAATTTTGAAATATGCTGTATTATTTTTTACCTTAAAAGTGGAGACTAGAAAACTCTAACTACTGGTACAGATTAAAACCAGAAAGGCTTCAGTCAACTTTCCACCAATGTCTCCTGATTAAGAGCATTTTTATTATATTTTACAGGGGTAGGACTTGCCTTGACTGTAGACACGGTTAGATTGGTACATCCCTTACTACTGGTACAGATAAACACCAGAAAGGCTCCAGTCAACTTCCCACCAATGTCTCCTAACTTTGTACAGTTTGAACCTGGATGGAAAGGAAAAAATTGGGTAAATATCATGCAACATATGCCCTGTCTTCTCCTACCAGATAAATTGTCGTCAGCCCTATTCCCTATGAATTATATATAATATGACCTCAGTATATATATGTCATTAATTGAACGAACTAGATATATATGTCAGCGACATCTATGTCATTATGACATACATTTTGCACATCAGCAATTGTTGTTTTGTTTTGGATCAATATCTAAAGAATTATACAATGTATATGATATGTCTGTAAAAAGTTCACAATAATTAGCTGTTGATAAGAACATTTTAGTTTGATACTTTTCTCTTGGCCTGTCTCATGTTTCATGGTTGAGTGACCTTGTAATATTTGCAACATATTATCACATTCAGGTCAATTTGCCAACAACTATTCTAAACAGTCCCACCATATTTAATCTGTAGATAGTTCTTAATGGGTACATGTCAGTCTGCTATATGTCATCTGACCTAAACCTTATTTTGACAATCTTGAAAGTATCCATCATAGGTCAACAATAAGAGTGCTAGTCTACCATGTGCCATTTGACTGTGATCTCATTTTTACAGTCCAACATCTATGGTCAAGTTTTAATGCTTCAGCCTACTAATATTTATCAATAACTAAGTAAGATATTTTACAGTTTTCGCTGTTCCTATATATTTGTAGGGGTACAAGGCAGCCTACCATATGTCATGTGACCTTGACCCCCTTTTCACATTCCAGCAACTGTAGTCAAATGTTAATGCTTAAACCTGTTTCTCAGTAGCTATATAAGATGATTGAATAATATTTGTTTTTATACTTCCAGAATATTAATGAGCTAGTCCACTTTAACCAATGCAAAGTCCATCTGAGCTTTTTGTTATCACTTGGCATCCACTTTTAACTATGGCAGAAAACAATAGCTTGAACAGCATATTTTCAAAAAAAAATGGCAACAAATCCATTCCCCCCCAAAAAATTTCCATTTCATTTGTTAACAGGATTTGATTATGAGTAAGGAGGACTGTAAATTTTTTTGGCAAGTTAGCTATTGATAAGTACATTAACATGTTTTGGGATTAAATAGGATTGTAATATTTTGCTCTTGGTTTGCAATATTTTACCTAGGAAGATTTTCCCTTTTGAAATAACAGCAAATTGACCTCTTTCCAATTCACTCAGAATTATCTCCCTTGATTTAAAACTATGGCTATCAGCTATATTAGATCCTATGGGAGTACCACTAATCCTTTTGCTAATAAACAACTTCACCTGTGCATCTGATTAACAAAATAACTGCCTGAGGGTAATTTCATATCATGTCATTAATTAGTATGATTTAATGAAGTCTACGGGAAAATTTTTTGATAATAAGAAAAAGGTCCCCATGGACAGTAATGTTATCATAGCCGTATTTGTAAATCAAAGGAGGTGATTATGACACAATTGGAAATAGGTCAATTGACCATTGGTTTACTTAATATATTTGTAATGTATATAAATGAATATTGTAGGATACAAAGTGGAAATCTATGGATAGTGTACTTGATTATGAATGGTTAACAATTGATTCACCAGTCAACACTTCAGACAGGTAACACAAACAAGTGCTTCATTTCAAGAGTAAGCAAGAGAAAACCGAAGGGTCAGTCAATAGGGAAAAGTCGAAAGACACTGCAAAATAAAGAACAAGACCCTGAAGAAACATTACAAAACCACAAATTTACATACATATGTATATTATAGATTTGTTTTGTCAATAAGTCATTACTTTGGAACTTGTGGTTAAAATATAAAAATAAACACAAAATTATCATTCACACAAAATGAAATAATGTGAATACAGTAGATATGTTGCCTATACATGTGTTAACATGGATATGTTATATTTTGTTGGATAGCAGTTTTTGTGGTTTTCATGGTTGCACTTAAACAAGAATTTTAAGTTTGCAACAAAATTCATATTTAATGTGTTGTGAATGACAAAAATCACAGATTTCAATCTCCTTAGAAGAAAACCATGAAAATTGTTATCAGCAGTTGTGAGGAGAAAAAAATGAGCTAATATTATTATTATTTACAAAATCTGTCTTTAAAACTTACATTTTTTCATGAGTGCATTTACTTTCTAACTTTATGTTGTGTCTTCAACATCTGAAACTATATTTTCATTATTTACAGCAATATTCAAAAATATAAAGCCTCTGATCATAGAGATCTTGCCATACTGAGCTATTTTAGTAGTAACCTTGAACTTGGAATGTCCTTGACATCTAGGACACCAGTAGTTGTTTCATGGAAATCTGTTGCTATCCATATTTGTCATTCAGCAGTAGATAGGTCACAGATTTTGTATGCTATTAATGGTACTTTGGTGGCATTGTGTCAAGCTGAACTCTCAGAGGTTGGTAATTTTTGTTGTGCCTGCTATAGAAATTTCAACTTATAGAAAGTATTACCTTTCTGCGGACTTTAATGACATACAATATTCCTGGTATTAAGCACCTCTTCAACTATAAGTGCCCCCCTCAACTTGATTTATTTGAAATCCTTAAGATTCCTCTCAAACTCCAGTTATTACAAAGATTAACAAGATCATGAAATAGATTATTCTTAGATAAAACAGCAATTTGATATTGGAAGACATTTAATAAAAGGGGGCTAAAATTCTTCATTTCCGGCTATTTTTATCTAAGGAAACATAAAATATTTCAAACCAGAGTTGAAAGAAATCCAAATTTTGCCAAGTGCACCTGTTTTTGGATTTTTTAAGCGCTAAGGGTGCTTAATGTACCTGTGAAACTAAATCTGAAATACAAGAATAAAGTGAATAACATTTCTTCATCTTGAAAGCCACAATAAGGCCTTAAACAATGAGTTGAAAGCTTTCACTGTTAAGCAATATTAAATTGACCCCTAGTATAGACATAAGTGGAACTGCCTATTATTTATCATTAAAGCTTTTGTTAAGCTTTATTACACTGAAAATGTTTTAATTAAAAAGACAAAATTTGGTTTCTCAATAACTTAAAAACCAGCCATATACTGTAATGTATTTAAAAATTTGTGTCAAATTATCAAAGTGTACACATAAGTCAACAATGTTAATAAAAATTCTCCTTTTGCTACCAGACAATCACAAAATTTCTCCTCTTAAGGTATTTAAATTTTCATAGTTAAAAAACAGAGCCTTGGCAAGAACCACAAGTTCCAAGTGAAGAAAAATTTTGAAAAAAATGGCTAGAATGATATTTGCCCTTTAATAAATAAATTATCACGAAAAGATAAGAATTTTCCTCATACTGGAAATCCCATTTTTAATTGATCAGTATTGTGTAGGAAACCTTAGGCAGAAATTTTACAAGGACCAGGTTGTTCAGCATAAATTTCACTTATAGCATAGAGGGGTAAAAAGAAGAAGAGTGTGTAACATAAAATTGTGTCCCCATGAAATATTGTCCACTTATGCTATTGCTCCTTATGATAAAATCAGAGGACGGAATAAAACACATTGATGATCATGACATAATGTTCTCTTGGTTTTTCCTTAGAAATATATAACAGGAAGGACACTTTTACACAGGACACTTTTTTTGGCTTACTAGTGCACACAGTTTGAAAACCTACATATAATGGTTCTGCCATTAAAATTTTATTTGCATTAAATTATCAATGGCAATGCACAGTGTGTAATTCCTTGAGATGATCGTCATGCTACAGAATACTTGTAAAAAGAATTCTAAGGTACCAAAGGAACAGACTAAAATTGTAAGTCAGTAGACAGATGAGACCATGGTCAACAAAATAAAACAAACAACAAACACTACTTCCTCTAATAATACCTCCATGCTCATTTTTTTTAGGTTATAACTCTGTTAAATTTGGTTGATTTGGTAGTTTAAAATGTTGGACAACTAGGCCCAAGCGGTTAAAATTGTTACAAAGGCTTTTTTATTGTTTTATCATAATAAGTTGTGTTAAAATTTTTGAAATCTTGCAAATAAATACATGGGTTATGGTACAGAAATCATGAAAATTATGTACCTTGTTGAAGAATATATAAACACAAAACATTTAAATCTGGAAATCCAAACTTTCAGCCATGCAAATATTTTGTAACACTTGCCACTTATGTCATGGCCATTATTGGACAGGAACACCTGAAACTATTCGTTTACAGCTTTTGGTAAAAAATATGAATTGTTGTATAATGTTAGATTAGGGGGCAGAATCGTTGCAAACTGCAAATATAATCCATTGATTTTTATATGTTTACTATATTGAAGGCAGAAAGAGATGATGAGGAAACCCCATATTTCTTTAAGACCACTCCAGTATGTCAATGCTTAGGCTATGGTATGTATGATGTAATATCTAATTATTTATGTATAGTTTCTGCTTCTCTGCAGAAAGATGCCACAGGCATTTGTTTCTATTTGTATATATTTATTACCAAAAAAAAAACAACCACCAGAAAAGGAACGTATCAGAGCCATTTTCATCTTCACATTAAAACCATGCCTGTAACCAGAAATTTTTAAAGGGGGGTTTGACAGTAGTATTTGGTGCAAAATCCTGTAATCTAGCCATTTCCTGGCACTGTTTTTTGCAATTCAGAAGACTTTAATAATCAGACTTCAATCTGAATTGTGAGTTTAATAGTGCCTATTGGTTTTCAAGGGGGGGGGGGGGGGGGTTGAACCCCTTGAACCCCCCTGGCACAGGTATGAAAACTGCCATGATCATGCTTCAGTAAATAAAAAATTTACTTTTTATGCCCCGCATTTAGGCGAGGGAGGCAAAAAGTTTTACCCTTGTTAAAATATTTTAAGTAGATTTATATTTTAAAGACCTTCAGTTTATTATATTTCTATTTAAAATATCCAGTGATATCGCGTAGAACTCTCAGATTTGCTAGATTCATGAGTTTTACTCGTTTTTAGGGGGTTCTAATTTTAGATACTTTAAGTTTCCTTATAAAGATGTTGCAATTTTATTTTGATGTTAAGGTCATGTCCTTTGCCACAGTTGATCAGCAACATAATGTTTGCTTGTTGCACACCACTTTATAAAAATATGTTTTGTTTCATTCATCATTTTCAACAATTTATCATATCTGTCAATATTTGGCATTTATCATGGTGTGCCTGGAAATGTGCAGCAATTTTTTTTGGTGTTGCATACTGGATAGTAAAATGAAAAGGAATAGGAGCCTGTACATGATACACAGTCTATGTAAAGTATCATGCAAAGGATGATGCACCTTTTAAATGCCTACAAATACCAAATTATATTTTGATTAGAATGTCAAGTGCAAATTGGATATCTATGTTTTGTATATAAAGTGTGCTGTAAAATTCCTTACAGGGGAGATAACTTGATATCTTACACTTAATCATTTGTTAATATCTCCTGTGTTAAGACATTTTGTAGATATTTTAGCTATTATCATATTTTTAGTAAAACATTTTTTCAGTATAAATTATTATGTTTTTAATCAAAAGGCAACACTTGTTTATATTCTGACCAAATGTTATTGGTTGTTTGACTGATATTTTGTATTCTGTCATAATGTATCCCCATCCTATTATTGAACTTCTATTTTCCCCTCTGTGGTAAAAAGCAATTGATCACAAAAGTAGTTCAAAAGAAAGGTGTAGGTAGGTAAAGCCCCATATTTGGTCCAAATAGGTCAAGATTTTATGACAATAAGTTGTTGTGAAAATGCTAATCCATAACAGTCTTTTAATAATTCATACATATATAATTATCAGCATGTTGACAAAACAGCAGGGCACATTTTACTTTTTAACATTTTCTGTAAAAATGCTAAATTTTTGTAGGTGCTTTGATCAAAGATATATCAACAGTTGTAGGAAATTGTGAAATCATTCCGAAAATTTGAAAATGTAAACCCCTTGTTACAGTTACAATTTTTGTTATACATTTTCCCATGCAATTTTGAAGTCCCCAAAACATGTTTTACATTAAAATAATTTTCCTTTTTGATTTTTCAGGAATTGTAAGAGGAATAGATCCAATAAAGAAGGAACTGTATATTATAACACCATTATCACTGAGGGAGATGGAAAATGTTAATACATTGATGAGAGGAGTTGTTAATCTGCCTCAACAGTTACTGATTAAACAAGTATGTCATTGTAAAAAGTAATCATTTACTGATGGGACAGGTTTGTCATGGTATTAAGTAATCAGTTACCACATTTAATGATCGGACAAGTATGTCATTGTATAAAGTAATCATTTATCACATCAGTTACTAATGGAACAAGTTTTTCATGGTATTTAGTAATCATAAATCATGTCAGTTGCGTGTCAACAGCTTCTTGTCAGTTTGACAGATTGCTTTCATATTTAGTAGTGTTATTGAACCTATTAGTAGATTAAAAACACAATCCAGCAATAATGTTCTGACAATTTTTATATAGGAGATGTTACTGATTTTTCCCATCACAGTTTTTTCAACCCATCCAGCTATGTGCAGGCAAGGGTTTGTAAGCATGAACAGAATTTTCATTTTTGTTTAAATCCTCACAAAAAATCATTCTGCAGAGAACTTCTAAAATATGATATAGCTTTCTTCTTTGATGACTCATTAATGAAGAACCATTCTGATATATTTCAGCAGTGTGATGGACCACTTCCTTATGTGACTAACCCTATAACTACTACAGGATCTAAAGTCTTAAGGCAGAGACATCACAAACCACGCAAACATAGCCAAGGAAACAATGATCAGTAAATTTAGTTGAAAAATAAAATTTTTAACATATTTAGTTTTGAATTGCTTCCAGAGGCAGGTCCAGACATTTAGAAAAGAGGAGGGATGGGCACTTACAGACTCCTTTGCGTCATCATGAATAACAGTACTCACACTGCTAAAGCCCTTTGCAAATTCACAGACTGACTGGGAAACACATCTACATTTTCATCAGGGGGATCCAGGCCACCCAGCACCCCCATTGCTCCCCACTTTATCTGCCACTGGCTTCTTTCATACAATTGTTTTAGCAACATACATGAAAGCCCCCATAGTGAAAACAAAACATTAGAGACTGATTCTTTTACTGAGAGGTTGACTTTGTTTACTAACTCTCACATTTCACACCTCTACATTATTAAATTGAATTGTTTACACTTGCATCAGTTAAACTAAAATTCTCCATTTTTTATCAAGCTTGAGAGCAATCCTTATTGTTCAATTACAGTTAACTCTCGTTTTCTCGAACTCGGATGAGTCGAAACTTCGGTTGATTCGAAATTTTTGCCTGGTCCCGATTTTTTTCCTTTATATTAATGTAATTTTACTCCTTATAAGTCGAAATTGATGAGTCGAAATTTTGGTTGTCTTGAAGTTTTTTCACGGTCCTGAAGTCATGAAAAGCATGTAAATTCATTCCGTTATCTCGAACCGATACACACGTCAAAACACAACCTCGGGGCATTTAAATTGTTTCCTGTATCGAAGTATTTGCTAAGTACATGTATTTAACTCCAATCATTGTACAGACTTATGACAGCTCACCTGGGATAATCTTTTGATCGTAATCAAAATTACATTGTGTAATTAGTGATTCTTTAGGTTTTCGTTATAAAAATTAGAAAACCAAAACCATTAAATACGATAATTAAAGAGCTTGGTTGTTCATAAATTTCTAATTAAGATGAGCAGATGATTATCATTTATTGTTTGTCTTCTTTCAATTGAATTTAAGCAACAACACATTTACATGGAAGTGAAACTTTCGTCAACTTAAAACCAGGTCTTTACTAAAAGAAGGCATTATTTTCGGTCAAGGAAGGTCTGTAACAAGGAAATGGTAATTTACAAATACAAATATTCTTGTACCTTGTTCTTTAAAAGGTACATGAAACACAGAAAAAAATCTTAACGCAATTAAACAGGTATTTATTTTAATCATATAAAAACATTGTACAACAAATAGCAAACTTTGAATCCATAACCGGTTTTAGGTTTCTCTCGAATAATTTCCTTTGGATGTGCTTTCATCGGTGTTCGTTTGAGTCGAACTACGGCTATCTCGATCTTTATCTTTAGTCCCAAAAACTTTGAGATAACGAGAGTCAACTGTATATATGGGAACTTGACTTTTTAGCTCACCTGGCCTGAAAGGCCATGTGAGCTTTTGCCATCACTTGGCGTCGGTCGTCCATCCGTCGTCCGTCAACATTTCATATTTTAATCTTCTCCTCTGAAATGTCTGGGTTAAATTTGACCAAACTTTGGTGTAATGGTCCTTAGGTGGTCCTCTTCCAAAATTGTGTCCGATGACCCAGACTTCTGAGGAAGATGGCCGCCAGGCTAAGATTAGAAAAAAGGGGGGATGAAATTTTTAAAATCTTCTTCTCTGAATCTACTGACCCAATTTCAACCAAACTTTGCTGAAATGAACCTTAGGTGGTCCTTTTCAAAATTGTGTCCGATGACTCCGACCTCTGAACAAGATGGCCGCCAGGCTAAAAATAGAAAAAAGGGGTTCCTCTGAAACCGCTCAGCCAATTTTGACCAAACTTTAATAGGCTGGTCTTTGGGTGGTCCTCTTTCAAAATTGTGTCCAACGACCCCGACCTTAATACAAAATGGCTGCCAGGCTAAAAATAGAAAAAAGGGGGGATGAAATTTGAAAAATTTTCT
>JARWCS010277424.1:0-13144 GCA_034783895.1 Geukensia demissa
CTTTGAAAATTTGAATTTCAATATCTTTGTAAGCTTGAGATATTGTTACACGCGCGTGAGATCGTGAGATTGCTTCATAAAGAGTGAGTCTCACGCCAAAAGCGTGGGATATCACATGTATGTGGACTCCGGTTCATTACTGAAGGCAGTAATGGGACCTGTAGCAGTTTAATTTTGACTGTCATTTGGTTGATGGCTGTCTCATGGACAATGATGCCACATCAAATTAATCTAGTTTAATAAAATGTTCTATTTTTTAAACATTTTTGCGCCTTCTTGTTACACTTATTTGTTACACATCATCATGCCACAAACAGCCACCAACGGTTATCCTTGAAAATTCAGTGCACAAGCAGGTCTTCATGCAACAAAATGTATGTTGCAATCATAAATGCACCATCACACAAATGGAATGTAGGTACAGCTTGTAAAATGTATAACAAATGTAGGATTTTTACATGGAGGAGTACTCAATCTTAGTTGTAGCACATTAGATCAATCCTCTTGACATACATGTTACATTCGATTGTACATGCAGCCATTAATGATGTCAAATGTTCTATTTATGCCTCCAGGCACTTAATTGCACCAAAAGTGAGAACCAAAATACAATGTTAACAAGAGTGAGGACATCGAGTTATGTGTAACTTTAACGATTCGCCAAGGATGTGAAACAAGTACGAACACATAAAAACGCATGTAATCTCTCTGTGTATTGATTGTTACCTAACGTAACATGGATAATTAGTGTTTTTTCTTGTATTTGACAATACGGTATGTTGTTAAAGAATCTATATTAAAAGGTTTTTACATGTGTAATAGACTATGTATATCCCCATTAAAACCCTATCATACTTTGAAACATTAAATTTTTTCACGAATTTAGGAAATCAGAAATTCCTGACTCTATAGTCATTTTCCTAGCAGCCACATACATTACACATTAACCCTGATAAAATTTTATTTGAAAAATGAAAGGACAAACTATGCATAACTGTTATAACTTTAAAAATTTGAGATATGAAGAGAATATTCGACCTTAACACCCCATGTAAAACTTTTAGTGTAGATTTATATTTGGTACAAACATTGCGTTCTGATCAACGATCAACAATTTAGAAATTAACTTACGGTTTTCCACCAGGAATATTTCCAATTGCACCTGACCTCATATGAGCTGCATGGGGGTCAAACAATGGATTGGATCTGTAGCTATTTATAGCATTTGGTGAGATGTTGTTGTAGGACATACCATTACTGTAGACACTGGATGGAACATCTGCAGGTAATCCGTGTGCTCCTGGAGGCATAAAGGGAGGATAACCACCTGTAATCAGGTACCACACAACATCAAATTTTCACGTTTTTTCACAACATCAAAATTATCTTGTTTGTCTAATCCAGGAAATTTTGTTCCAAAATGTTTCTTGTTTTCCTAAATAATTTTTGCACTGGTATTTTAAAAATGGAAATTAGGTTTCCTGGATTTAAGATTTAAAACTGAAACAACATTAAAGTGTATAAACAAGACTAAAGCAAGACAAGACAACATCCCCCCTCATTTACTAAAGAAACAAAGTCATGCATGGTGATATAAACGACAACATTCATAATAGCTCACAATATCACAGTATTCCCTGTCATTAAAAAAACTGATATTGCCAAACGCAAAATGTACTAGAATATAAGCTTGTCTGCACTTTCTATTCCAATATAAGGGTGTTGGGCCCTTCAAAGTTTTTAGGTTCCATCTTAATAGTACAATGTATATGATGAAGATATTATTTCTGGCCATGTGGGATCATTCCAAAAAAGTCTTCAAAACTTCTGACCCTCATTCCTAACCACCCCATAAATCCCCCTCAACTCGAGCATTAAACACAATTTTCATTGTATTTTAAATAAAGTGAGCAAATGACACACTTTTGAGAGTCAAAGGTCGTCTCTAAAGCAACAAACTTGAGAAATCCCCTATATTTATGTATATTGAAAGGATCATTTCATATCATTTTCCCAGAGAAATTGAGAGATCAAAAGTATAGCAATTCTAATCAATTCAGTAAAAATATTTGTTTACATGTACCTATAATTACACAAGGACAGTATTGACATATATTACCTAATACATCTTAATTAACATTAGTAAACAAAATTATACACTTTTTCTACTACAAAAACCATAAATGGAAAATAAGACGAATGAATGACATAAAACATGCATATGAAAAAAAAAAGTTTAGTGACAATTTATAAGCAATTTAATAACAATGGCAATAAAATTCACTCATCCATGACACTAGTTTTGTGTGAAAAAATCTGTGGTATATCACAATGTCGAGCCCATTAGTCATAGAAACCACAAATTAGGTATAAAATGCTTTTGGTCATAAACTAGTTTCATACCAGTTTTTGACAGTAAATAAATTGCCATGTAGAGGGATGTGGTTAATTTTTACACAGGGCGTTTGTGTGTATTTTCTTTAAGATTCAGATAACAATTTCTGCGCAATATAATTTCTAAGTAGTAAACAATTTTTTTTCTCCTCCTACAGGTAAAATATTATGTCTAGGAAGAAATTCAGGATACAATCAGATCAAAGAATTAAAGTGCCATCCCTTCCAAGTTTTAGACATTCTTGCAACTATTGTATTTGTTATATATTAACCAAGTAAAAGATCATGATTTAGGGCCCTAATTAGGGCTTTAGGAAACAATACACAAACCAACCAAAATGAAAGCTTATTTCACATAAATAATCATAATTTGCATATTTTAAAATAGTCCACAGGTATTTCTTTCCTTATATTTGCATATCTGGCTTTTTTTAGTGAGCATCTAAATATGGATGTAAGGCAAGGACATTCCTTAATACTGTGATACAAATGATACATGCAAGAAAACACAGAACTCACCTGGTAAGGGGTATTTAGCTGGATTTTTCATAGCACTGCCACTAGATGGCCCTGGTGTAGTATTTCCTGAACTGGTAGGTGTTGCAGGTTTTGACACAGGTGTTGTGGACTTTTCATTTTGTAAAGACTGTAAAAGATAAACCACTTTAACTAAATGAAGCTAAATTAGGTTCATCATTGATCAAATCTCTTTTACTCTGACCTTCTCAAACATTTTATAATAATTAAGTATGTTCGCTGATAGTGTTATACATTTTTTGCTGCACACGTTATACACATTTTTGTCTGATTCTCGAACTCCATCCCAAGTTTTTTTTTCCAGTGACCTCCACTTTAATTACTAAATATGATTAAAGTTTGAGAAGTTTATATGAAATTCTTTGTCATTTCTTCAAAGGTTTTTTAAAATACACAGAACTGCGAAACCCTTTTCCCACCAAATTTTCAAATGCTTATTTCTCAAAAACAAGCACAGTGACCCATCAGCTCTTTTTGCTAATTTTGTTCAAATAAAAATGTCTTAAAATCTATTACAATTATTTCAAAACCTTGCTATTTTTAAACAGAGAAGTGAACATCCATTTCTTCTCAGTATTTAAAATTGACATCAATCCAGAAAATATAATTTTTAAATTACATTTTTTTCTTTAGCAAAAATCTCAAGAATTTTTTTTCAAAATTCAAAGGCAA
The DNA here is from genome assembly GCA_034783895.1 of Geukensia demissa. NCBI lineage: Eukaryota > Metazoa > Mollusca > Bivalvia > Mytilida > Mytilidae > Geukensia > Geukensia demissa. Next base: position 3,604 of record JARWCS010277424.1, read on the forward strand.
TATATATCTAAATCAACAAAAATCCCATTAAATTTTACAAAATTCCAAAAAATTGAGAATCTTTCTACCACAGGGGACCACCTCCCTGGGATCTGCCTCAGCCTATATTTACTATATATACCTCTCTATGTTTATGTGAAGTTGAACTACCATGTGATGAAGCGTCACTTCTGGGACTAATTCTTTCATCTTTTTTTGTCGACAGATCTTTGGATTTTTCTCTGGGTGACAGGTCACCATTCACACTGACGGATGGACCAGTTTGGTCTTCGCCAACATCAACCACTAGTTCCTGGTCTGATTTTTCACCATCACTTTCCTTAAAATGAGAATTTTAATATTATTAATTATTATTTTTTTTTGCAAGTTTTGTCTGGTTAAATTATGAATTTTCTGGTCAAACTATGAATTTTAAGTGATATTCTTAAAAAATTGTCGAACAAAATGATAATTTTACATTTATGACATTTATAAGACAAATCATAATATCTTTTGTTTTGTCCATCCAGATGAGATGAAATCATGTCTTTTAATTCTTACATTAGCTTTGCTTTCATCGATTCTTTGTCTTTTCTTTGAGGATTCTGGTGGATTGTCTGGTGTTCGGATTCTGTGAGAATGTGATGAATATTTGTCGTTATATTTCTCATATTTGTCTCTGTCACCAGGGGAGGCCGAGGATCTCTGGAAGAAAAAAATCAGTCTTTATGTCTTTGCAAAAAATTAAACTCTAAACAGTTCAAACAAAGACTTTCCCAAGACCCCAAATAAAAGTTTTTAAAACTGTATAAAGGAACATAGTAATTATTTTCATATTTCTGAAAAATGAATGCATAATGGACGACAATAGATGAAGTTGTGACTAAAACAATGTTCAAAATACAAGCCCCAGACAATTTATCAGGAACAGTTGAGGAGGGCCGTGTACATTAAATGTTTCAGTCAGTCTAATAAGGTTGTGAGTACCTGATTTCTGAACATCTTTGATGACGCCACCATTTCCCTGGGGAAATAATCATTGAAACTACTGGCCGGAGTCTTTAAAAAAAAGTTTTATGTATTGTAAATGAGCTTGTTTTATATACAGTTTAATATAGACAATAAATATTGAGTTATTAGAAACACATTGGATTATGACTGCTGATGACTCCTGCTTGGGTGTTGACGCTGCATTTTTTTGTTTTGTGACGTTGCTTTGTTTGGGGAAATCCAAGCAATAGGAAAACTTCTTTATTATTAGTCACAAAGCAAAAAGACCTGCAGGACCCAGTTGTTCAACACTTTTAACTCATGGTTAAATTTTAACTTGTCGTTAAAATCCTGTACAAATCAACCAAATTTAACATGGAGTTAAATTTAACTCTTAGTTAAATAAGTTGAACAACTGGGCCCTGGTGAACGTTTAACAAAAAATCATCAGACTTACACTATTCGTAAGTCCTGTTTAACATATGCAAGACGCTCTTACGACCTTTTGTGAAACAGTCCCCTGATCCATTAGTGTTGCCAAATAGAAGTCATTGGTGGGCTAAATCCATTGTAATGATTATCATGAATTTGTTTGGGGACCTTGAGAAAACAAGGATATAAGGGAACTTCAGTAGTCATGATTTGGAAAGATTTCTGTGACAAAAATATATGTACATTAAAAATATGTTGATAAATTTGGTGACAACCTAAAATTTACTTTTATCACCAGCCTGGCTAAATTTGAATTTTAAACTCATTAAAAGCCTCTCTACAATATTTTTTTTAATAAAACGTGTGACATTTTGTATGTAAATATCAGTTATGTGGTATACTTCATCTTAATGCATCAGTCACCATAAAAAGAAAACCTGCTTTTAAACTGGAAATTTAAGTATTATTACATGTAAAAAATTTTAAGCCATTAAAACCTTCCTTTAATGCATGTAATTTAGTACATTTGAAACATTCAAACATTTGATATGTAATATAGTTTATAATTGGCTTTGTTGTGAAAAACACTGCTGTTCTCTCACTACCAAATTTTTAGCAAGATTAAATATTCAATATCATTTCCGAAGCCAATTCCACGAGGAAAACTGAAATTTAAGACACTTTCTTTTCTCCTGAAAGAGTTCGTGTGCAAATTTAATAACATGACTTTTAAACTCTGTCTCAACTACTCTTATTATATCAGATATTCTCCGTCTAATTGTACAAACATGTCGTGAGAATCACGTTTTAATTTTCTTCTGGTCGATTGGTTCTTTATAACTCGTCTGTCACAAAAACTGCATAGAAGTAATAATAAAAGATTCCAGAAGGTTCCAATTATCATTTCAAATTTTCTGTTCGATTTTGTAAACCTGTCAATCTTTTATGAAGAGAATATGACAAGGCGGATTTAGAAAATGATTATCATAAAATTTCATTTTGCATTTCCAGTAATAGGATTACACATAAATTTCAATATCCATTTATACAAGTCAGACTTTGTCTCTCATTCAGCTCAATCCAAGGTTGTGACAATTATTCTGCAGGGAAATCAAGTATACTTCATCAAGATAATTCAAAATTTTTTATGCTCTTCTACGTTGACGAAACGCCAAGAAAGGAGCATTTTTGTGTAAAAGGTTAATACCACAAGGAGAGAGATTAAGAAAATTATAAGTTTTTAATTATAAGATTAAATTTATGAAAATCCAGCTTTGAAAATTTAATAGGCTTAAAGAATTTAATGTGATCACAAAATTTAATCTACTTTTGATATTTTAGGATAATACATTTAACACCTTACTTCAGCTGTGATTATTTCATCAATTCTTAATTTGGCAATTCAAATATTTAATTAATTGAAGACTTGTTACATTGAAACCTTCCAAAATCGTCTTTGGCGAACTAGATTTGGAACTTTATATAGTTTACCTCTCATAAAATCATTAAAAAAGAATTAAATGGAAGAAAGCTTAATTCTTGGCCTGCTTTGAAAGTATTCTCAAACATTAAAGAAATTCAGGCAGCTTTGTTTTGAAATATGACTTAACCCGCTCCCAGCATTGATTTGGAATTAATGGGGAGCTACATGCAAAGTTTGAAAACAAGGTCGTGTGTCAAACAGCTAGCAGAAAGCCTTTAACATAACATTGTGTCAGTAAGTTTCAGGTTTTTTCCAATTTCTGATTTTCTCCTTTTTTTTTTAATTTACAATGTATGACAATACACAATCATGCACATGTCTTTAACAGAGAATTGTTGTTGTTGTTAATCATTTTTAAGTAAGATTTGTAATGTGGGTTTTTGACCTTTGTCATGATTTTCTATTTTCCCTTATTTGGATTTTGAAACAATTTTGTTTTCTCGACTTGCTCTTTATTTTGAACACATTGAAGTTCATATATTTGGCATAAGTTCATAGAGTAGGGCGACCGTAATGTCTTTGCTATAATTGTTATGTCCTTTTGGAACCCCTTTATGTGTTATGTAAATATGTATTTCTTATTCTGTCTATAAAGGAGGGGTAAAAAATATATTTTTATGTGAGAAGGCAAACTTAATTTCATTCAAACTGTGAACGCTTTGAACTTTGATACAATGAAAGGTACATAACACATTCTACTCAAATATACAAAACTTATGTTGTAAAAAAATTAAACGGCTCCTTACTATGAGTTTTCTCAAACCATAATTCCTTCTTCAGATTGATTTTTATCTTTTTGATGTTGACTCAGTAGGCAATTCTAAACATTTATTTGCAGAACAACTTTCAATGCTACGATCAAACAACACTTCTCTGACAATCTAAACAACGAAAAATTCAGTAATTCCAAAACTCCCTGAAAGAAACAGTGCTGTGTCAACAATTTATTGTTTTTACCCCCGAAGCAATCCATTACGATGTGTGCCGAGACCCTTATGTACACAAAGTTCAAATTGACTTGGAAAATCTATATGAATACGCTTATTTACGACTAAACACTAGCTAGTGTTTTCCTAAGAGCAGATGTAAACAAAAGCAAATATATTTTGTTTGTTCTCCGACCTTTGAGTAACAGCTTTTGAAATATTATGATCGGAGGGCTAACATTGAACATGATCAAATGTAAATATTGTTAAAGCATTATTGCGACAAGTAGCTCATATCCCATCAACGGTTTTATTACGTGGTCTTTGTTTACTTTTCACACATTAATATTATAGGGTTATTTCGGTCTACAGAAAGTCAATATATACTTTAACTAACCATATAAGGATACCATTCAAAATTGACCTTTGAACTACAAGTAAACTCATTTTTTCGATTTTAATATCTTATTTAATTTATGTTTGACATGCCTAACCACAAAACAAACCAGCAGGAAAGTTATTAGCAATTACAAATTTCATAATCAAGTCATACCTTTGCACATTTAAACAAGTAAGGCATGAGATCTTCTACTGTTCTGACAATATTTTTACATGTTATTTCATGTTAAGTTTTATGGAGTGGTACAGAGGGGGTACTGGGCATGGACGTACAAGAAATAAAATGTTATTTTATGAGAATTTTGCTTCCACAATGGATTTTGATCAATTTATACAAAATGACATAGAATGGCCCCTCAGCACGGCACAACACATGAAATACAAATATCAAACATTTTGCACAAAAATAACCCTGTACCATGCCTGTTTATTGCACTGAACAATTTTTACAAGAAATGGCTCTCTCAAATTCATTTGAATTTTCATTTCAAGTTGGAAACAAAATGTTTATTGACAGAATCATTGAGTGACGGAATGACAAAAATCTGAATTCTTTCACAAAAGTTATATAGAAAAAGGGGGGATAGTATATTAATAATTCATCTACTAATTTTCGAAAATGAATTTAATTCTACAGGTCTTACAATAACAGCAAAAATAAAACCCAATAAATTTCCATAAAAAAATATTATTTAAATAATCTGCCACTTTCACTTAGGGCGGTGACACCAGTTAGGTAGGTATTTATAATAATTCTAAATAAGAGTATTTTTGCATATTTTGACGGTTCAGTTCATCCAATAATATGTTACAAAAACAGTTAGAAATTCTTCTTAAGTAAATCCCTGAATAACTTTTAAACCAAATCAATTCCATTTGAATGATAAGCTCGGATCAGTTCTGCATGTCGCCCTCAAAGCTACATGAACAATATTACTGTACTGGTTTTTATTGCTAAGCTGACATTTTACGATCAAATTAAAATCGGGGTTGCAAAAGTGTTTTGATTTTCTCAACCGAAAGTAATTTCTCAAAGGTTTTTATACTACTTAAAGAATAATCTGTGATAAATACAGGTCTGGTTTTATTTAGCAAGAAAAACAATTTGCAAATGTTTCAAAATGAGTTATTAATATATTTAAAGTCCGCGACACAATCCTAATAAACACTTGCTTTGCATAAGTACTTCATTTCATTACTCTCAATCAATACTCCATAAAAAATTTGAATTCTTATCTGCACCCAAAACCCATCTTACAATGAAAACTTTTTTGAGTTCAAAATCACAAGTTTTTTTTTATTGGTGTTTATTGTATGGTTTCCAGCTCTTTGGGGCCCTCTGATTGAAAATAAACATCAAAGTACAAAGTGAACAAATGTTGTGGGTCAAATATTTTAAAATGCTGATGTAATCCTTTTATTTCAACCCAGAGCAAACCAAGACAAACAGGCCTTTTATTTGGACCAGAAAAAGTACATCCGCCTATGACTTTTATTATGAGGGAAGATGTGAACCTTTTATGTCCTCATACCTATCACTCTTTTAGCAAGTGGAAAGGGAAACCCCACATGTATATGACATGAACCTTTTTGTAGATTTAACCAATCTATATTAGAAACTTCATTTTTAGCCTCTTTTGTCATGCAGAAGACCTTTCCCAACATTAAAATTTTTGTGGACTTGAGCAAACTAATCCACGAAAACAGGAAGTTTTTGCATGGAAAAGTGTTTTGAAAATCTATCCTTTAATTTCCTTCTTTTTTTAATTATCTAGGATATAAATCTTAAACAAAACTGACTTAAATAAATATTTGTTATACCCAATCATTCCTGTATAGGGACATAATTTTATTTCTTTAATTTATGGATTTTCACACCAACTCGACCACACATTTCAATATCCGCTCAATTACAAACTTGAAAAGTATGGGAAAACCGGACCACAATTAAATTAAGCATCATGAAAATTTATGTCGCCAAAAGATGATCTATTTATCTCGCTACATTAGATTTAACTTTTTACACACTGCAGAGATAAATAAATTTAAATCCGAACCTGATATTCTTAAATACGACTTGTAAAAGTTGACAGTTGACTGCACTTGCCGGTGTTAATGGCGATGACTAATGGATAGATTTTTCAACAGTTATACCAACAATGGGTTTTAAATGAGTTTAACATCTTTAAGTACAATTCACCAATTTTCAACAACTTTCTATCGCCTGACAGAACATAAATATCTACTTCAATGAACTAGGTCAATAAGCGTGAAATCCAACCATACTGTAGTGTTTTTGTAACATTTTTTGGTCCAATATTTAATGAAATTCTTTAGAGTTACATCTTATAATTACAGCGCAGTAGTAATGTATACATGTACTAATTTACTGTTTATTTGCCTCAGAAGTGCACAATAGACATGATAGATGTGTTCCATATATTTGTAGAACTTCAAAGTTGAAATAAAAAGAGTATTAGATAAGTTTCACCCTACACAAAAGGAGATATTGGAATCAACTTTGCTGTTGAACACTTTTTTAAATTAAAAAGCTCCAGTTCAAAAATTTTCTTTCTGTATAGCATTACAGCATTTATTACCCATAATTCTTGTCAACAGAGATGTAGCATGTACCTCTCTTCATCTGTCATTGCAAGGCTTTATAACCAATGCAAAACAGAATTATTTCTTTGACCTCTAAACCATACAGTATGTGGAAATAGATTTTGGCAAGAAAATGAGGCAAGATCAGGAAAGGGCATGGACAAATATTTAACAATACTTACATTTTTTTCTTCTGTAAACCAGACATGAAAAAAAAAATAATAAATTGGTTAAGTTTTCATTTTTCTGTAATAACCTCAATCAAAAAAGTTTATAAATTATAATTGCACTGTATGATTCCGGAGGGGGGAATATTATTTCTGGAAAGGACCCGATATAAAACATCTGCTTTATTTCCAGAGCTTTCGTTAATTAAGTTCTTCCATTTCGATACTTTACTTCACAGAAATCTCTCTCCTCAATATCATTATCTGGGCCATCTATAATTTAGTATTCTCTATACAATGATACATTGTTCGTCTATTATCCAATTCCGTAGAAACAACCAAAGGGAGAGAAAAAAATCGATACAGACATTAATTTTTCATAAAACTGTCTGAATACATGAAATCTGTATAGTTTACCCATAAGAAATGGAAGATTTGACCCGAGAGTAAAATAAATCTAATCGCTTCCATGCCAAATAATGCAAAATCAATATTAGAGAAAATAAATTCTTACAAGCATGGAAATGCATCTCAATCAGATGATTCTAAACTCAGTGGAACTAATACTGTTGGAAACAAGTTACTTCTGGAATGAAATTTACAATTCATCTTTTTTTTAAATCTATATACAATTTTAATTAGAAAATTTTTTATGACAAAAAAAAAGCAGAAATCTCACCTTTTTCAACTTCCTTTGAAAGACCTGCTAAATGGGCAGCGCCACCAAGTCCATGTCCACTTAGGGCCAATAGACTAGCTGCACTGGATGCTGGTATCCCTGGGGGCTGTAATCCAGGAGGGTGAGGGGGCATAGGAAAAGGTGGGGCACCGTGTCCATGAGCACCTGCTAAATGTTGGCCTGCCTGCATCTGTTGCTAAAAGAAAATAACATTGGCAATTTGGCAATACAAGTAAAAAACATAATACATTTATCAAAGCACCCTATTCCAAAATTAAAAAGCAATAATATTTCTACTGTTTTAGCATTATACAGGACGAACTCAGGTTTCCACTTAAAAATAATGCATTCAGTTATACTTTCATGGCATTAACTAGTAACAAGACATACATGTACTGTGAGCAAAACTCACAAAAGATACCCTGCTCCCCCCATGGATTATCTGCCCTTGGAAAGAGCCGAGATGAATTTCCTACCTATGTGCCAACCTACACACTGTCTTATGTTCATGTAAAGTTTCATTGAAATTCATTGAACACTTTAGGAGGAGATGTGCTTACAAGGTATGTGGACAGACTGACAGACCGACAGAAAGGGTGATTCCTATATTATGCCCAACTATTGCAGAGGTAAAAAACACAGCAAAAACAACACTAAGATAATAGATAAGTAAGGATATGCTAGATAGCTAAGCTTGAATTATGCCCTTATCCAATATCAATAATTAATGGGGAGAGTTTACAGTCTAGGCAGGATGAGATTTTGGCGACTGAAATAATCTCCGTTTGTGGTAATATTTACACTTTCAAAAACATTAGTCATACTTCTCCAGGCACTTTGAAAAACTGAAGAATTCTTCAAAAACTACTAAGAAAAATTTAAGTGTGCTAAAATTATTGAAGTATTAGTTCAGTATGAAGTAAGAGGTGTCAGAAAGTGGCTACTATACTATAGACATCTTTGGACAAAGACTAATTTAATTGGTACTTAAAACTTTTTTTTAATCTATGAAAATTCTTTCACACACTGACATGTACTTGTAAGAAGATTAATATCAAAATTCTACTTTACTAAACCAAAAGTACTTTTACAGGGTTTTAGAACACTGTGTTTTATATTCATGATACATGTACAAGTATATCTATTCGTTGACCTTCAAAATCTGGAAATCCAGAAAATTTCAATAATTTTAATGATAATTAAAACCAAATGAAATATGTCAAAGAAAATTCTATCATTTTATATCTTTATAGGGTATGATGCAGGAATAAAATGCCAAATAAACACGGACTCTTAGTTTCAGGGCTGTGGCAAAAGCCCCTCCCTCTTTAAACCTAAATGAAAGAACCCTGCTTTGTACCGACCAACATGCTAAGCTTGTTTTTATGTGCTAGCTCATGAAAGCAACGCAGTCTGAAGGAAGACATGCCACATTAGTCGACCAGTCTTTGCTCTTACTCCTAAATGCTGTGTGCTTAGCCGAAAAGCTACCAATTTTAATGTCTTTGGTTTGACCCTGCCGGGGATCACACCCACAACCTTCCGTCCTTGAGGCTAGCATGCTAACGAAACTGAGGTGGTCAGAACAGAAAGAGACCTACTAGCAGACTAAAAGAACAGATATGAAAACATGGAACTTCATTTTATAGTACATAATGTGACAGTTAATTAATGCATGTACACTTTCTTCCTAGCATGTCTTCCTTTGATGTATCCAAATTTTATGGGTGTGAGTAACTTGTGGTTGTACTGATTTCCAAATTAAATATTTTGTGGTTAATAATTTACCATCCACAAAACCATACCATAAATTTTAATTTATCCTGTCAAATTGTGGTCGAATTTCCATTTCTCCATGAAATGTTGAAACTAAAGACACAGT
>JARWCS010277535.1:0-13143 GCA_034783895.1 Geukensia demissa
GGAAGTTTGAGAAGCAGTATATAAAACGCCCGTTTAAGGTGTTGTGGGAAGTTTAAGGACCAGTATATAAAACGCTTGTTTAAGGTTTAGGGGGGAGTTTAAGGACCAGTATATAAAACGCCCGGTGTAGGTTTTTGGGAAGTTAAAGGACCGGTATATACAACGCTCGTTTATGGTTTTTAAGGAAGTTTAAGGAAAATAAATAAAACGCTTGTTTTAAGTTTGAGGGAAGTTTAAGGACCAGTATAAAAAACGCCGTTGTAGGTTTTGGGGAAGTTAAATAACCTGTATATACAACGCTCGTTTTTGGTTTTTGGGGAGGTTTAAGGACCAGTACATAAAACGCCTGTTTTAAGTATGAGGGGAAGTTAAGGACTAGTATATACAAAGCTCATTTTAGATTTGGGAGGAAGTTTAAAGACCAGTATATAAAACACCCGTTTTAGGTTTTGGAGAAGTTTAAGGGTCAGTATATAAAACGCCTGTTTAAGATTTTTAGGGAAGTTTAAGGAACAGTTTATAAAACGCTCGTTTTAGGTTTTGGGGAAAGTTTAAGGACCAGTATATAAAAAGCTATGTTCAGGTTTTGGGGGAAGTTTAAGGACTAGTACATAAAACGTTCGTTTAATTTTTGGGAAGTTTAAGGAACGGTATATAAAACGCTCGGTTATGGTTTTTGGCGAAATTTAAGGACAGTACATAAAACGCTTGTTTTAAGTTTGAAGGGAAGTTTCAGGACCAGTATATACAAAGCTCGTTGTAGGTTTTTGGGAAGTGAAATGACCAGTATATAAAACGTTCGATTTAGGTTTAGGGGAAGTTTAAGGACGAGTATATAAAACGCCGTTGTAGGTTTTGGGGAAGTCAATGAACCGGTGTATACAACGCTCGTTTTTGGTTTTTGGGGAAGTTTAAGATCAGTACATAAAACGCCTGTTTTAAGTATTAGGAGAAGTTTAAGGACCAGTACATACAAAGCCCATTTTAGATTTGGGAGGAAGTTTAAGGACCAGTATATAAAACGCTTGTTTTAGGTTTAGGGGGAAGTTTAAGGACCAGTATATAAAACGCCCGGTGTAGGTTTTTGGGAAGTTAATGGAACGGTATATACAACGCTCGTTTTGGTTTTTAATGAAGTTTAAGGAAAATAAATAAAACGCTTGTTTTAAGTTTTAGGGAAGTTTAATGACCAGTATATACAAAGCTCGTTGTAGGTTTAAGGGAAGTTAAAGGACCAGTATATAAAACGTTCGATTTAGGTTTAAGGGAAGTTTAATGACGAGTATTTAAAACGCCGTTGTAGGTTTTGGGGAAGTCAAAGAACCGGTATATACAACGCTCGTCTTTGGTTTTTGGGAAGTTTAAGGACTAGGACATAAAACGCCTGTTTTTAGTATGAGGCGAAGTTTAAGGACTAGTATATACAAAGCTCATTTTAGATTTGGGAGGAGAGGAAGTTTAAAGACCAGTATATAAAACACCCGTTTTAGGTTTTAGGGAAGTTTACGGATCAGTATATAAAACGCCCGTTTAAGGTTTTGGGGGAATTTTAAGGACCAGTATATAAAACGCTCGTTTTAGGTTTTGGTGAAAGTGTAAGGACCAGTATATAAAAGGCTATGTTTAGCTTTTGGGGGAAGTTTAACGACTAGTACATAAAACTTCGTTTAAGTTTTTGGGAAGTTTAAGGAATGGTATATAAAACGCTCGGTTTTGGTTTTTGGGGAAGTTTAAGGACAGTACATAAAACGCTTGTTTTAAGTTTGAAGGGAAGTTTAAGGACCAGTATATACAAAGCTCGTTGTAGGTTTTGGGGAAGTTAAAACACCAGTATATACAACGTTTGATTTAGGTTTAGGGAAGTTTAAGGACGAGTATATAAAACGCTATATTTAGGTTATGGGGGAAGTTTAACGACTAGTACATAAAACGCCGCTGTAGGTTTTGTGGAAGTTAAAGAACCGGTATATACAATGCTCGTTTTTGGTTTTTGGGGAAGTTTAAGGACCAGTACATAAAACGCCTGTTTAAGAACGAGGGGAAGTTTAGGGACCAGTATATACAAAGCTCATTTTAGATTTGGGAGGAAGTTAAAGGACCGGTATATAAAACGCTCGTTTTAAGTTTTGGGGGAAGTTTAAGAACCAGTTTATACAACGCTCGATTAAGTTTTCGGGAAAGTTTAAGGACCAGTATATGAAACGCCCACTTTAGGTTTTGTGGGAAGTTTAAGGGCCAGTATATAAAGCGCTCGTTTTAGGTTTTGGGGAAAGTTTAAAGACCCGTATATAGAACGCCCGTTTTAGGTTTTGGGGGAGTTTAAGGACCAGTATATAAAACGCTCTGTTTAGATTTTAGGTTTTGGGGGAAGTTTAAGGACTAGTACATAAAACGTTCGTTTAAGTTTTTGGGAAGTTTAAGGAACAGTATATAAAACGCTCGGTTTTGGTTTTTGGGGAAGTTTAAGGACAGTACATAAAACGCTTTTTTGAAGGGAAGTTTGATCACCAGTATATAAAAAGCTGGTTTTAGGTTTTTAGGGGGAAATTCAAGGACAATATATACAACGCTCGTTTTAGGCTTAGGGGGAAGTTTGATGACCAGTATATAGAACGCTCGTTTTAGGTTTTAAGGGGTAGTTCAAGGACCAGTATGTAAAATGCTTGTTTTAGGTTTAGGAGTAAGTTTATGGACCAGTATATACAGCGCTCGTTTTAGGTTTTATGGGAAGTTTAAGGACCAGCATATACAACGCTCGTTTTAGGTTAAGGAGGGAGCGTGATGACCAGTATATAAAACACTCGTTTTAGGTTTCGGGAATAATTTAAGGACCAGTATATAAAACGCTCGTTTTTCCTTTATGGAGAAGTTTAAGGCGCAGTACGAAATATCCATTTCACAGATGACAATGGATATCTTCCGACTGTCATGAACACAAATCCGTTCCTATGCCAGTTGTGACTAACATCGATTGTGACTATACACCGGCATTGACTACCGAGTAACACGACGGGTGCCACTGGTTTTTGTAGGGTTCGTGTTACTCCAGCTTTAGTTTTCAGTGTTTTGTTGTGTGTTGTATGTTTGTCTTTCGTTTCATTTTGTTGGCCATGGTCTTGTCTGTCTTCCGACTTAACGATTTCTGTCTGCCCCTTTGGTATCTTCGAATTCCTTTTAAAGATACAGGGGAAATAAGTATGTCGAAAACGTCGCACTCCAATTTTGGTCTGGATCTACGTTAAAATGTTTTGAAACCCGAGTGCCGGCAGAGTATACAAATAACACCGTTTCTCCATCTTCAGGTAAAACCCTTGCTTTCGGGATGAATGAATATTCGTCCACATCGAGAGTAGCCGGGATAAAGAAAAAGGCTACTCGGTTTCTCCGCCAGGGGAAGAAATCCTCCAAAAGGTGCGTCTGTTGTTCGGGTGCGATCTATAAATTCTCAACATACGTCATTCGGAGGGGACGTAAAACAGTCGCACCCGTGTTTAGAGAATGCAAGGCCTTCAGCACGTTAAAGACCCCTTTACAACAGCTCGTATTCAGTGGGCGTTCGTGGTCAGTTTCTAAGGCTAATTAACCGTCCTATCCAAACTGTCCCAATTTGACTTCTTGTGGTCCTGACCCACTGATTTATTGTTTGAGAACTTGTTCTTGTCCTGATTATGCATGAAATATTTGACGCTTCACGTAAAACTCCATCAATTTAAATGTTTTGAATCAAATATTGTGAAGTTAAGTACAGAAGTGATATAAGACAACGGTCACTTGAACAATATTTAATAAAAATAACAATCTTATAGACCACATAATAAGTGAACACGTATGAGAGCATTTATAACTTGCATTCTGTGACTGGAATGAATGAGAATGTATCACATATTATCATCATGATAGTATTATATTGCTGCCGTCATTCAGTGAAACTAACAAACATGCACGTACAATGAAGTTATGGAAATACGATATTTGGTAGTAACACGCTAAATACGTTAAACAAACTGTTTAAAATTCATAAAATTGAATTAGCACAAATCTATCTATAATCCATTTATTATATGATAAATGTCAATGCATATTTTACGGGACATGTGATATAAAATGGATGCATACTTCTTCGTGTCATGGCAACATGATGCTGATTGTCGGTACCCGTTTAATTATTACAGTATATGGTATGTTACAGTACAGGGTATGTCCAAGCATTTCTACGTCAGATATTCATTTCTCCTTAATCCGTGATATCGTTGGCGAACTTTGCAATCTCAAATCTCAAATGGAAGACCCAAGTTGACATTTCTATCTTGTCACGTGACAAACCATAAGTGTGTAAACCACGTTGCAGATAAACATATCAAAAACAATGAACATTTTTTACTCCATTGAAAGGTACAGCACGGAACTGCAGAATCATTCACGAAGCCTGCAAACAAATATAAGAGATTAGAATAGAAAAACAATAGTGAACTTAAATGTGTATATGTTGATGCAATTTGACATGATGTACCTTGTACACAGTTTTACAAAGATTTAAACAATTAAACTATGTATAGTTCTTTGTCATAAATTCCCAGTTAATTGAGAAGTCACTTTCTATTGCATATCCGATTGACTTGCAGCATGTATTTTTAACTTAGACAATTTTTTTGAAAATCAATAAAACATCCCAACGTCTTTCTATATTAATTAGTTTTACAAAATATACGGATTGTTCCCTGCACTGCCTATGCTGACTTTGTTTGATATCGTGGTTCTTTTTCAAATTACTAATCACTAACTCGAGACTCATTTTGATGAAACCCACTTGTAAATACTTGAGAACTGTAATTTTTTATAACGTAATCTGTATCATCTTAGATATATTATTATGATAATGAGATTGATAATCTAACTACAATAAAACAACTACATTTCCTATCACAGATGTCCAACATTTCTTTAACTGATAAGTCATTTTTATGAAAATAGCCGTTTTAATGAAAGAGAAAGTTTGAGAATATTTCATTTCCATAATATGATTCATAAAGCTATGACTATTAGATATCTTTGACCGAATATATAATTCGTTAATGGTAAGTAAAAATTAAAGATTCATGCAGTAAATAGTTTTTGATAGAGATAAAAAAAAATGTTTGCAAGAAGTGTGTAGCCCCACTGTGCATCATCCAATCTAAGAATGTTTACTTGTTTGAAGAACTAGATAGTGTTTAAGGACTTTAGTATATTTGCAACAAAACTTTTCCGTATATGTTAAATGAAAAGCACTGATGCATGCATAATTGATATTGTCTGTTGTAATATGTCATATATTTCATATCAACATTTAATCACACAGGAAGGACATTCTAATTATTGAATCTGCAAGAGAGTAATGGAAAATATGTTAACAGAATCAAGCTACCAATTTTTTGATTTGAGACTTATCGGATATTTATTTAAATATACACTCCAGGTCACGTTTCCGTCTTCTGGCAAAGAATGCTATGATACATTGTTCTCTCTCTATAGTATTTATCAGTCTTTAAGCAGAATAATTACGTACATTAAGTTTCAGTGGCAGATACACGGGGCGACGCGGGGGACTGAAGGCAATGTCAAATGCAGCCATATTTTTCATTTACTAGTACAAGAAAATGCTTCTATCGTAATTAATCGTTTCGGTTGGACAACTGTTTTTGACTACTACATTAATAAAATATAATGTAAAGATAAATACCATGAGACGGAGAACCATCGCCTTTGTAAGCGTGAAAAATAAAATGATTAGACAATCAAATAATAATTAAAAAACATGTATGATTAAAGTTGTTACAGATTACACACGAAGGGTACATGCCAAGTATATGTACACCAAAGTCAGCAATAGTCGACATCAACAATAAAAAAGATTTCTCTATTGACAGCCAGTTAAAGTTATCAGCTTAGTTCAAATATCAACACATTTACAAATAATTTTGCAGTCGAACATCAATAGTTCTAACTTCTAGGGGCGGTATTTCTGAATGGACCTCTCTAAATGTTACTCAGGTTTCATGCCATCGACCGGTTCTAAGAAAAAAAAATTGATTGGTGATGTCGCTGTTCATCAGGAGTTCCAGACATTATTTTAACGTGAAATGTCAAAATCTTCACATTAAAGAGTTAGAAAAGCTAATAACACATTATATGCCTATTTTCTACAAACCTTCAAATTTCTCACACAATTTTTTATGTTCATATCGATGTAGAGAATATCTAAGATTATTTATTACAGTTTTCCGTTTGTCTCGAGTGTTTTACGATTTGGTTATTGTACCTTTAATATTTTGTAGTCAATTCTGTATATATGTTATTGAGTGAGTTCGTACTTATAGTTAAAAATAGACGGGAGTCAACTATACAATGTTTTCGTCATTAATGTAGATTTTTATAAATAAACTAATACAACAAAGTATCTATCTAATTTTTGGAAAGCCTTTTTAAAGAGATGTGATAAATTAATCAATTAAGAAAAAAATATAAATAGGTGAGCACGCCAACATAGTTCATGCTTGAAGATTGCTGTATGGGTTCCAAAATATTGTAAAACGAAACATAAATCAGGAATCCGATCAATAAGGCCTGATAGTATGCACATTGACACATCATGGCATAAATTATACTTGACACGCAAGTAATATGCCAAGTTGCTACAGATGAGTTGTATTGACTAGATGATATTTTATCTTAAAAAACAGTTTAAATCCTATCACACCTAAAAATCGGTTCGATCATTATGGTGGTATAGTATACATATACATATCCTGTCCAATAAATCAACAAAATATGAATGCAATCATCCAAGCAGTTTCAGATGAGTTTCGTTTACAAGATGATTCGTTGGTATTTTAGCTGGAACATAGTCCAATTTAAGTCCAATACATTGTAACTCCTATTAAAATTGCGGGCTAATATGGGGGCCAAGTATCCTTCTAAATATGAACTTGGCCCTGGATCGTTCTCCAGGGGTTGACCAAAATAAATGACCCAGCGTGAAGCACAGGGGACGGATAGGTTAGGCTTTCTTGTTGGTTGTTGCCAGGTCATAATACAGAACGCCTGCTCGTGGACCAAAGTGGGTGCGTGTTTGAAGAAATTTATACACGCTGCACATAAAAGACCCTCTTTTAATTTTCTAAAAAGAGAAGAATGATGCCGCTAGAAAATACTAAATATTTCGTTTCTGCTCATCATTTCGTTTTCCAGTGGTAGACAAAAAATCTTTTACCTGCTATGTTCCATTCATTTGTCGCTAGAGGAAAGTAACAATCAATCAATCAGCCAAATATGAAAATAATCCGTCAAGTTGCTTTTCAATAGGAGTTGCACTGACAAGATTATAAAAGTCCCATAACTCCTACAAAAATTCCATATCGATATGGCGGCAAATTATGCAAATCTACAAATCACAACAAACAATTGTACTAAAGATGAATGCAATTTGTCCAGCTGTCTTTTAGAAGTTGCGCATTCATAAACAGGCCAGACATGAGGACGGATAAAAAAAATTACCCTGTGACATTTCGTTGTTGTTGGGGGTATAATTATCCTTTTGTCCATATTCTGACTACTTTATCGGTACCTAACAAACTTCTGATTTCAGTTAAACTCTATAAGAAAGCCTCGTAAAACCTATCAGGTACTGTACTCTGGCCCTTTGGTGTCAAAATTGCGACAGAATTGGAAAGATTTTACTGACTTTTCAATAGAAGAAACTTCATGGCACGACAACTTTTACAGAGTGTCTTGCGGTGATGTAGCATTACGATTATGCATATGATCATTGAATAGACGAAATACGAATTTTTGGTCTTCGGATAATCTTCACATATACCGATATTGTTGTTAGAACATTTTTAATATAACAAAACAAAGTGATTAGGTCCTTACCTCTTTTATCAATGCTTGACTTTTCTTCTGAAAGAAAATAGACTCATAAAAACTAAATATTCTAATATATTTGATAAAATCACTAATTTATTTTATTTTTTAATTCTTTTACTGCCTATTTCCCACAATATAATCTATTTCTGATTCATCATAAAAATGGTATGAGAGAAAACTAATTATACAACACACAATCTTCACCCTAAAAAATAATAAGAACAAAATTCACCACAATATATAAAATTGACAAGGACATCAAAAATACTACAATACACGGTTAACTCAGATGTGCCAATTTAAAATTGGTTTCATTTCCTGCTAAAGCGGCCTTTCTCAATAATTTTTATAACTGCAAACTACTTCGAATGAAAAGTTGCACGAGAACCTACAGGATACTCAGGATTGGATATATATCCCGACACGAGTAAAAACCCTTCTTATGTAGTTTTTCAAAAAATTAACTTTATTGTATCATTGTTATTTGTTCACCATTTTTCAATAGATTAGGTCGATTGTCGTGTTTTACGAATAGTTTAAAATTAAGTATTTCGGGGCTTCTTACAGCTTCCGTTTGGTGTGAACTCTGGCCGTAATGGAACATGTAGAAGTTTATTTTTGACTGTCATTTGGTGGATGGCTGTCTGATGGTCATTTATGCCACATCTCTTATTTTTATATTTTTGGCCACAAGACATTCAATAATGAGTGAGATATATATTTCGCAGATTCTAAATTGCAAAATCAATTGAAACTGTAACTTGGAACAAAACGCCAAACAGATTGTTGATGGTGACTGCAAGATATAATTGACAACGGACTATATATTTCTTGCATTTTGCGTACGTAACACTTCTTTTGGAGCCTTGTAGACAAAATTTAATGACTAGTTTACATTTATCTTTATTGGAATTATTTGACGTTTTGTCAAAAGGGTAAACGACATGAATAAAAGTTTAAGAAACACATCGCCTGTTTCTAAATTAAATCAGCTGTAATGACTTTTGTCTGGGATATATTAATACAGCAACTTGTAAGAAGAATGTTGCCTGATAAATTTACTATGTCTTGTGTTTATGTTTTTGTTCATATTGAAAATAAGTCAATTCATGTTAAACGTTAAACAATACTAATCCACAAATATAAAGTTTGACATAATAATCTACAAAAGAAATGAAAGACATATAACAAGAAAAGCTGTTAACATATGGGCATAACTGTGCATATACAGAAAGAAAAATAGAACTGCTCCACTAGTTTTGAGATTAATCTGAATATGTCATGAAATAAATTGCAAAGTTCAAATTAGTTAGTATCAATGTATAATTAGGGGACATTTTAGAAGGTATACCTACCATCTAAAATATGCACTGTTAAACTTGCTGTCTTAGAATCTGGACCTCTACACACATACATGCCTTTATCACTCATAAGGGAACCTTTGATTGTTAAAGTGCTATACAATGTTCTTTGCTCGTTATCTGGCTGTTCGTATATCCTTACACGTGGCATTGTTTGACTGGTTACTTTATGTCCATCTATAAACCAGTCAACCCCATCGGGAGCAAAATCTTCGCCAGTAGCATTGCACATCAATAATATAGTTTGACCTTTACTAACAAAATTTCTTCCAGACATTGTCACCTCTTAAAGAGAATATAAAAAAGTATTAAGGACATTCAAACTTTGGTCTAGTATAATTTTTTGTTACATTTTTGTCCATAATGCTTTCGATATAATTTTTACTTTTTGGCACTTGCAAAATACCTTGTTTTCGTTGGATCTTAATGCTATTTTTACACTTAATCCTGCATAAAGTGTTTTGATTGATGCTGTAGCTTATGAGAACCGGGTTTGTTATGAACTGTGTATGAATTTCAAACTAGTTTACAAAATTCGTTACATCATGTTGTCTTTTGTTTCATTTGTGAATGTCTGACTATTCCTATACAGTTGGTTTTTAAGTTGTTTTTTTGTCGTTTTGTCACACTCTTAGGAAAGGAAGGGGTGACTACACACTATTTTGTTAAACCCGCAACATTCTTTATATGCCTGACCCAAGCCGGGAACCTTTAATCTAGTGGATGACGTTGTTTATATTTTTTAGTGTTACTTGTCTTAAATTCTTTACTTATTTGGCTTATAGTTGTTAGATTTGAGGATCATCACATTTTATTTTGTGGCCTTTTACATCGTGCTGTAGGGTGTTGACATGTGTCCATTATTGGAGGCCTTAGGGCAACCTGTATAAGTCTGTGATTTGCACATTTTGGAGTGCTGTCTCATTGACAATCATACCACGTTTCCTTTTTCTATATTTATAATCATCCCTTGACTTATATCAGAAAGAGGATAACTCCTCGTGCTGATATGGGAATGTACGGATGATAACTAGACCGATTTGGAAAAGGCTATAAATAAATTTCCAACAAACCACATATATCATATTATTGCAAGCCATATTCGTTTTGGTTTCGTTTTATTCTCTTGCTCATAAATATAAAATATCTTTTTTTTCGACCTTACATTAGAAATAGTTATGGCTAGTCTTTGTCAAGCAAAATTTCTATAAGGAAATGGCAGAAAATGCTTTCATGATGATACAAGAGGATAGTTAAATAATAACATTGAATGAAATATAACATTTAAAAGGATTCTATCCGAAATTAAAAATTAGCACTTTTTCGCAAAAATGTGGGTATCTAGCCATCGGACAAAAATCTATAATCGGACGCTTTTGTAGCTTGAAGTAAAATAATTAGATTTGTGTAAAGATTTATGGAATTCTGGCTCATAGTTTTTGCATGCAAGTCTCCCAAGTTGAATTTTTTACTCAGAAAATGTCATTATTCCATATTTATTACCAAGTGTAAATGTATTATTTTGTTTCAGGTTTGTCTTGTCTCTTTGGACTATGCACTTTTGATCTCTCACATTGGTATTCTACACTATTCTTAGTCCAGGTATGCTGACATTGGCAGTTATCTTCCGGCTGTTTTATACCAATGCTTTCCGATTTACATAATTTAGCGGAGTAACATTTTCCAGTTAAACGGACCTTTCTCATTACAGAAATAGAAAAAGTAAACCAAACAAAATTTGCATAGGCATATAGATCTATCCATATAAAAATATGCATTTTTTTCCGTACAAATGAGATACATATAAAAACAATTTGGGGTTACTATAAAAACTGTTTCATAGAGTCTTTTTTATCCTTCTGCAATATCGAAACTTTGTTACACATGGCAAGTATATTGGTAGAACAGCTTAAGATGACCACACTTTCAATTTGTTATGCAAAATAAATTAAAAGCGCCTAGCTCACAAAGGGTCATCTGCAAAAGTTGGATTGATGACACGAAATGGAATACAAACCCTCATTATTCTAATGAGGGTAGAGTAAAGAGTACATTTCTCATATTAATGTTCATAATTTATAAAACCATATCGCTGCCAGTGTCAAGGCTTTTGCTATGCAAATAAAAAATAATAAAAAAAATAATACTGATTTCAGAACACATTATTATATATGTCAGAAAAAAATTATTCTATTAAATATGTGAATGAATGGCAGAGTATTCTATTATTCTATTAAATATGTGAATGAATGGCAGAGTATTCTTTTTGAACGCAAAGCGGGCAAAAATGTTTTTTTCTAATGCAGTTTTTACAAGGAAATTTTCTCAGCAAATTATTTTTTCTCGAAGGACTAAATGTCGGCCTTATTAATTTTTAAATGCACATCTGGACCACTATATTTATATATATAACAGTTTCTGTATAAAATTATCAAATATTTGGACTTAAATGTATCCTTATTCACAGACATATATCTCTGTCAATCTTAAAGAAAGATATTATAAAGCACGGGAAATAGAGTATTTGCCCTTGTCGTCGTATTTGGCTTCCCATTTTGATTTGTATGGATTTGAGTGCTTCTTTTGCTATGTTTGGATCTTGGACTTCCTATGATATGGTTCTTATGCTACTGATGAGGGGTTACTCCTTGAAATATACAGATTTCAAATTCTTCATATTTTTTCAGCATTGGTAATTTTGTATTTTTAAAGTCTTGATTTTCTGGAAATGTAACTTTCAAACTGAAGGTTCACATATGTGTTTTTTTAACATCGTCTCAATTGTTATAAAATGACTTGTTTGAATTGGTTATTTTATTGTTGAACTAAATTTGAATTTCACTCCCCTCAGTCTCAGTTTTAGATAAACAACATAATTTGAGTAACTTTCTGGGTCCAATATTCAAGTCTAGCTAACAGAATAAGTCTCCCAAATAAGAAAAATGGATCCACAAACAATGTAACATTTCAAAAGAAAAAAAATAAATATACAATAAAAATACCCACTCATTAGCTGCTTTTATATTTATAATCAAATCTCAAAACAACGGTTTGCTTCGTTTGATTATTTCGTTAGGCCCAATAAACAAAAAAGAATGCTTTTAAGGTTGTGTACGTGATTTGTTGAAGAATTGTAAACGGTATTTTACTTTACAACACAATTAAAGAATAACACTTTCTCTATTTAGATATTTTGATTTTTTTATCTGGGGTTAATAAAATGCAATTAGAATAAATACCAGAACACAAAGCATTAAGTTCGTTAAATCATGACAACGATAAAAATAAATATTTATTTTTTCTGTCTCAGGATGGCTTTGTATTATCTCGGAAAATTATAAACAAATATCAAGAAAAAAATAACATTAAATCCTTTAAAAAATTTAAACCATGGGAACTGCAAAAACTCTTAAAAGTGCCTCTTCTTGCTGCAAGAAAATAGAAGTCCAAGGTAGCAACATCTTTTTATATATACATTTTTTTTTATCTCATATGAAATAGAAATGTTCTGGCTAAGTTCGTTTAACATACTGTTACCTATTGCCCATACTGTTAAAAATATTTTAAGCATTATTCATACTTATTTACTATCATAACTCGTTCGTCATTTGTAAATAGAGATTTTGACTGAACTATAAAACTCCGGTTGAATTTAACTTACAGTAAAGTGAAAATCTTTGAACGTTTTTTTATATCATTGGCAAAATTAAACAAACAAATTATATACTTAACAACACAAGAAACGCACCATTTAAAAATACGTTTTTCAACCTAAAAAAATATTTTGGTTTTCAACATAGACTGTCCCATTTAATGCACCCTTCAATTTTCTTTACTCCTAAACTTTAAATGTCTTGGTCATTGAAGCGCGAACAAA
>JARWCS010277646.1:0-13142 GCA_034783895.1 Geukensia demissa
GTAATGAGCAATTTTGTCATATTGAGGGGGGTGGTGCTAACCCTGGGGATAAAACAAAAAATTCTTCTGGGACCCTCATATCATAAGGAAGTTTAGGGGTGGGGATCTGAACCGTTTAAGAGTTATTGCCAATTTTGGGGTTTTAATGGGGCGGGGCCAAGCCCCTGGGGCATCAATCGAAAAACGAAACCCGGAGGGCACAACTACCTATCAAGGTCAACTATCATGCAAACTTTCAAGTTGATCCGACTTACGGTCTCTGAGAAATGTGTCGAACAACTTTACGCGCAAAGAAAGAAAGAATAATAATAATAAATAATAATAATAAGAAACGGAGCAAAAACAATATGTCTCCAAACTTCATTTGGGAGACATAAAAACTTTGTTTGGGAGACATAATAATTAATAACTATGTTAATACAATAAAGCCTGACCAGCAGGAAATATATAAATATAAATCAACATTTTACAAAAAAGTTAACAATGTATACATATTGCAATCAGATACCCATATCACGTCCTGCTTGAAAATAACACACATTTTTAAAAGGATCTTCATCATACATGTAGTACATGTAGCTCTATTTTAGTTATTTAGTACATAGTATTATTATATTATCCACAGAAAATAATCCTATCGAATAAGAATTCACAAGTAAAGTGTACTATCAAATAAGTTATTTATATAAGGTATCAAAAAGTTGTCTGCTAGCTAACATATGGGTAAAATTAAGAAAATAATGAAGGTCCCAAGCCAAAATATTTACCATTACTATAATTAACTCTCATTACAGGGATTTGTTCACATGATTTACTAAAAGTAAAACTTAGCCAAAAAAACTTTTTACATTCAAAATGTATACAAAATATTCTCTTGCAATTTATTCATAAATGATTACTTCAATATGTAAATAAAACCTTTATCCAATAATAAAAAAAATCTGAAATAACATACCATCTAAAATAACAAAACTAATTTAACAAACTTGAGTGTTAATTCACAAAAACCTAAAGTAAAATAAAAAAAACATAAATGTCTGTATCACAATCTATAGATATCACAGCATGTAAAGAGTTTTTGGTTTTAATGTCTCTACACTCCAGTATTTTCATCCTGAAAAATATCAAACAAATTAAAATTCAACACAAAGTCAAAATGAAATATTTTGATAAAATTACTTATTTTGGGTAGAAAACTACATAATATAAACAATATTATTTTATATATAGAATATATGTATACTTTTATTGATTTGAAGGATATTAAGAAGAGGCAGATATCCTGAGATACTAGAGTTATACCCATGCCATGTGATCTACAGCAGACCAATCAAACTTGATAAGTGAGGTGTAAAAAAACTAATCATGCCACATTTTCTATTTTTATAGTGGTAAATTTTTTTTGTCCTCTGTTGAGCTTACCTGATAACCTTTATAATGCTGTCTAGAAAATAAATCAATTCCTACTGTTTCTTCAATGCTTGACAATAGCTCAAAGTGTTTTTTAATCTCCAGACAGGAGGTTCAAACATCTTAAATATTACAATATTTTGTCTGAGAATTTTCTTGACAACAACAACTTTCTTGCATTGTTATTTACTGTTTCTTGACAATTCACAGACTTAAAAAAAATCTTTATGTTACTGAAACCTGTTCTTTTGGGACCATGTAGAACATGGCATGTAGTGCTAGTTCTGTTTTCCAATTAACATAATATAACTATTCATTCCATCTGATAAAATAATTAACTATCCATTTATATCTGATAAAATTATATATATTATGACAGTTTTGAGGATGAAAGAAAAGAAAAAAGAGAAAGTCAAACCTGTTTATAAAGGTCATTTTTGGGAACAAGAAAAACTTACCTTTTGGGTCAAAATACAAAGATAAAACTAAAATTGAAGAAATATATGTGACCTGATAAGACAGGTTTTTGCTGGAAAAAGGTGGTCTTTAAGCAGGTTTAACTGAGTTTAGTGATAATAGCCCAAAGATATTCTTGAAATTAATAGTCATTTCTGAAGTCTTTAGACAAATATAGACATATACCAAGAATAATCTACATCATATCTATAAAGAGGGATAAAAGATAAGGCTATTCATGCCTGATATTTTAATTTTTTCCTTGTATACAGGTAAAACTGGCAGTTTATGGTCTAAAATAATTATTTAATTGTCTGACTATCTGGCATTATGGCAATCATCAATTTCCTGATGGTGAAATGTGACGCAATTAACATCATATAAATCAACGTGTAAAAAAGCAACAAACGAAAGGCTATAAAATTCAATTTCCCATCACGGAACTTATATCACAAAAGCATGAAAATACTAACTTTTATAGCTAGAATTAACTTTTATAGCTAGAATTGTCAGGCAATTCAACTCTTAAAGGAACAAACAAGGACATGTTTTCCCCATAAGAGAAAAAACTTTTACCAACCTAAGAAAGTATCCGGGAACTATTTTTTTCATCGTTAGCCTCCTAAGTGATTTGTTTAGTTTTAGAGATATTGATTGGACATTAATTGCAGACAAATTGGACTATAGCTCAAGACACAATCACTTTAATTGAAGCCTTTGATTTAAGAACAAAGTAAATTTTCCCCATTTCTGTCAAGTTGCAACAATTTGCTGAGTTGCATTTAAAACAATTTTATATTTCCAAACCATTTACTATTGAAACATGAAAGAAGAGTACTGGTTTTGTTTCTGTTCATTAATTTACCACAGAACATCATGTTTCAATCCCAGTTCTTTACATACAGGTAATAATGAAGCTATTGTTCAATTATTGATTTCAGGGGTTTAAAAATTGATAATTCAATCATTTGTGCCATGTACTAGAAACCTTGAATCTAAGTTATTTGAAATTCAAATGTGATTTATCGAATACAATATTTACAGGAGTTTGAAAATTGATTCTTTTGTAAACAAGTAAATCTGCTATGCATTTTTATTGCTCTGCAGATTAACATGTGAACTAAACTACTGTACTGTGGAAAACAATTCAACCAGTCAAAGAAATAAAATTGTATCAGGTTCATTTAACTTTACAGCAGAATAGGTACATTTGGTGCAGAAATTGTTGACAAACTATTGATCATAAATAGTTGCTAATTTGATTAATACTAAATAGGAGGATTTTTAGTGCAATTTACCATACTTATAACATATAAATTTGTAAAGATACATAAACTGAGCTCAAATATTACCAATCACAAAGAATTTTATTTCTAATACTACCCTTCCAATTGACCATATAAGGTATTGTCAATAGAGGAGAGTAATCTTCACATTAAAAAGGGCTTAATTGTATTTACTTTTCAAAGGGAGACCTGGGTGGCAGAGCGGGACTTTTAACATGCAAGCTCACCAAAGCAACAGTCCACAGGAAGAAATGCCACTTTACCCAGACACATCCTTTGGCACTCGTGGCGAGCACGCTAACCATATCACCACCAAGGCGGTCATCTTTATAGAAAATAGGGCCATTCACAAGATATTGTTATAGAAAATAGGACCATTTACAAGATATCCTGATAGAAAATAGGGCCATTTAAAAAATACTGTTATAGAAAATAGGGCCATTTACAAAGTACTGTTATAGAAAATAGGTTTAATTGATTGATTGTTGCTTAACGCCACGTCGGCAATATTTCAGCCATATCGTGGCGGGAACATACTTTAGAAAATAGGGCCATTTACAAAATAATGTAATAGAAAATAGGGCCATAACAGGAAAATGTGGACATTTACAAGATACTCTTATAAATAGTGCCATTTAAGAGATATCCTTATATAATAATGTGAACAAGACAATTTAGCGACAAATGCTGTTTTAATCCTGTAGTTTGTTAAAGGATTATTCAAGCTTCAGGGTGAAAAATGGTGTAGGACTGTATAAAATGGAGATAATATTGAGATCAAATGTGTTTCATAATTGGATTTTCATTTATAGTCCTTTTTGAAACCCAATCACAGAAAATCATGTTTCTTTATAAATTAAAATTTACTATTCTGGTTCCCTGCTTCCGGAAAGTATTATGAAAAGTTTCCATAGAAATCAGCTCTAAAAGGTGCTTCAATTTCTGTCGATGACAAATAGTTTTTCATTTTTAGTTTTTATAAAAGAAGATGAAGAACTTTAATACCTATTTACTACTTGTGACAGTATAGGGAATATCAGGTTTTTCCCTTTCCTCATTCTTATGTTGACATGGTGTACTTACTACAAAGGGGAACAATTCTTACAAAATATTAATTTTAACCAAACTTGAAATTCCAGAAATAAGTTTTTGAAAAAGGCTATTGTTTTATTGTATTCATTGAGTTTGAAGTGATATCAACATATATTTAACAAAACTCATTTTGGAAGACTTCTTGAGAATAATTCTGGTAATTAAATGAAAACAAGCATGCATTTTAAATTTATTCATTTTAGCTGAACTTGATGTAGTCTGGAATTCTCTTTCTTAGCTTCTTGTTATATCTCAAGCTTAGATAACCACACTTCAATGGATAATATATGGATGAAAACATTATGACAATAACTAACTTGGCCTTTTCAACACTTCTTAGTCAACCACAGCCGATTTAAAATGAGTTGCAGGTGATATTTGCAGCTGAGTTGTTGAAATATGTAAATCTTAAGAAAACCATCTGACCATGTTGTAGAACAAATACCTTCAGATTTTCTGTTGATTAATATGTTCCATTGATTTTCATGTAGCTAACACAAAATTAATACTTAATCACGCCAGGTATTGTCATGCCATTTAATCAGAAGATTAATTACTACAGGTAATTAATGACTGTGCCCTTATCATTAACCAGATTAATACAAAGTATTATATATGACTACTTTGAGTGTGTAACCTGGCAAGTCTTCAATATTTAAAGTAAAAGTTAAAAGAATGGAAAGGAATTGCTGCATATCATACTAAAATGAACCAGAGGCTCCTAGGAGCCAGATTTATACAAAGTATTATATATATATGACTACTTTGAGTGTGTAACATTGCAAGTCTTCTATGTCTAAAGTAAAAGTTAAAAGAATGGAAAAGAATTGGTGCATATAATGCTAAAATGAACAAGAGGCTCCTAGGAGCCCAGTTTTACTAACCTGATACCTTACTGCTAATATAATGCTTAAATCAAATCTGTCTGATGTCAAACTTCCAACATAAACAAAACATCTTTAAAATAATGGAATTTTAAAACCAAATAAGAATGTTGCGCCACCTTGAATTTTTTTATTGACATGAAAAACTTTACTTCTGTCAACACAGTTCACTTTGGAAATGCCATTTTTAAAATTTTAGATTTTATAATGGGATGTAGGTGGCATAGCTTTGACTGAAAATGTATCTAGGTATGTCCTCATTTTTACTGCAAAATATTTTCTTCTTCCTTCTGAGAGGATAAAAGTGATTTGAATGGGGAAATTTTTTTAGTAAATTTTGGTGCATTAAAAATCCAATTTCCTAAATAATGATTGTATAAATATGGTGCTAAACAGTGAATTATTGTTATCTTATCATAAAATTACTAAAACTTAGGAGTTGTGACATGAAAGGGGCTAATAATTGAAGAATTGTAAGAAAACCCACCACTCACTTCTCAATGCAAAATAATTATGTAAGAATATTCAAAATATAATGCACGTTTATTTTTTGAAATTTCCTGATGCCAGAAGCCCATAGCTTACAGCCAAGATAGCCACTGGTATTGACAAAGCAGTACTACTTGGTATCTATCAATAACCACTAAACATTTTCTTTTGTTCCATATGTAGAAGTATACATCCTTGTATATAATGCATGCAATATGCCTTGTACCATCAACCTTGTATTAAGAGGTCACCTTTGGGAAGACCATTTAAGACAAGAGACCTCTAAAAAATAAACTTAATTGGAGGTCACCTTTGGGAAGACCATTTAAGACAAGACCTCTAAAAAATAAACTTAATTGGAGGTCACCTTTGGGAAGATCATTTAAGACAAGAGACCTCTAAAAAAGTAAACTTAATTCATGATAAAACATTAAACAACGGAAAATAGAAAAGATTGCTTTTAAAATCAAGTGGCTGCTTAATAGAGGTGACCACTAGGGCAAGTATAACTGTATATCACAAGCAAACAGGTTTGACAAAGAACAGATATGGACATCATACCAGTGCAATTTAGAAAGATTTTTTCAAAATAAGGTATGGCAAACTTTCACCATTTAATTAATATATCAAGGAGTTATATCAAATCATGTCAAGAATCAATCACATCAAAGTAACTCGAGTCTTTGTTTAACTGTAGGAAAAGTAATTACTTAGCAGACCCAATTTCTGATGAAAACTTTCCTATTAATTAAAGATAACATGCATCATATCACCAACTATTATTGGACAAAAGATCAAATAACTAAATAATTGGCCATTTTGTTTGATTAAATTTCCATATATGCTTTACCATGCAGCCAACAAAATTAAAACAAGAGGTTTATTTTACCCCAGTTTATTAACAGCTGTACATGCCTGATTAAAGTAATATGACATAGATATGTTCCTATTTATTTTATTAATTTTACATTAATAGGACAACAGAATAGAATTACTTTTTTATTTCAGATCATTTTCTTGGAAGTAGGCAGTTTTGCTCAATGTTAGAGGATGTACAGTGATATTTAGTTGAAGAACATCAATTATAACATCCTTCCTTGCTTGCTCGATTGTACATTTTAAATAAATCAACATAGAGAAAATTTGTCTGTGAGACAAGGATGCTCCTGTCCCAGCAAACAGAAGGTAGACATATAGTGGACCTGAAAAGGAATAACACCTTACAACTCACAATTGAACAAACATATGCCGAGAAATCTTTGATGAAAATTGATGGACATAAAGGTTTGGCTGATCTTCCTATTTTTGGCCCCTAGCATGTTTGATGAAGGTAAATCCAGTAAAGGGCTTTACATGCATGCAAGATGTGGATGAAATAAAAATGTGATTCATGTCTTTCTGGCATATATTCCATATTTCTTTAAAATAGATGTTTGTATGGATGGGGTAGAACTTCTCTCTCCTTCCCCTAAAAAACAGTCCCATGATCAATAAATAACTACATGTTTAGACTATAAGCCAAACAAGAGATAAGAAAGATTTTTTTTTATCTTTAGACTTTCATGACAGTTCACATCAGTACTGTGAAACATGTTTTCTCTACACAGGTAACATATTATTCTTTTTATACAAAGTAATTGATAATTTGCATCCATGAAATAATTACATTGGGAATCTCAGCTTGGCCCAATGTGACACGAAATTCCATGTTTTATAACCAAAAGTAAAATGCAAAATCCAAGACTGCATGTGTCTTTGTGACAGCTACATTCCTAGGAATCTGTCAATATTAATTATTTATTTATTTATTTAATCTAATAATTCTTAGTATTTTAGTTTCAAGATAGTCAGAAATTTTATTACTATGAACTAAATGCTTTAAACCCTAAAATGTACAATGTATGCACATTTTTAGTAAATGTTATTAAAGTGAACACTGCCTTATATATATATGTTACACATAAGTATTTTTGTTTCAAGATAATGAGAAATGTTGTGTTTATTTTGTAGGTATAGTGTTGTAAAAACATTAACTGTTCAATGTATTTTATAGTAATTATAATTACATTGTAAAGGGAAGAAATATGTTACATCCAATAATAAATCTACAAAAATCAACATTCAATTACAATGTGTCATTTCAATTTAATTACACCTTGCCTTATACAATTTACACATACAGTTTCTTTTCCAAGTATATGCATTATAATACATATATCAAAGTTACAAAGTTATGTAAATGATGTGATTCTGGTAAGCCTGACTATCCTCTGACAGTTCGTTTAAAAAAAGAAAAAAATTGTCATTGCAGTTACTGTTGCTTAATCTGCTTCACAGCAAATAAATGCTCTCAGTTGGACAGTAAAAAAAGGTCAAGTAAAATTGCAGTCTTATATAAGTCACACCTCTATATATGACAAACTTCTGAATTCAGGGAAAAATCAAAAAAATATTCTATTCAGCAAATATGTATTTTATTATAAATTTAAAATATCCTTTTGCATTTTGGTTTCCAAAGCTTAACTTGATCAGTTGAAAATTAAAAAGAAAGTACATGTTTATAAGAAAGAATATGGAATATATGCCAGAAGGACATGAACCAAATCTTAACATATGTTTATAACAAATATTCAAAGGTCAAATTTAACTGTGTGTAAAGCACTTTCCTGTGTTTACCTTCATCAGACAATCTAGGGGCAAAAAATAGGAAGATCAGTCAAACTTTATGAATTTCTAATTAAATTGATGGACCCAATGAAATATACAGCTGATGTTGTAATGAGCGCTGATAAGCCTATACATGTATATAAAAATAACATTCAGGAAATGAGGCGATACAAAATTGCCAAACTGACATTGTGCAAAGCTATTCCTCTAAAGCTTTGCCAGAAGGGGACTTATTAAATGAAATGCACTTTATATAAAAATGATGGAAATTGATTACACCTATAATTAGTTTCTTCTACAGAGGAATAAAATCTAGCTACATGAACAAAATTATGAACTACGGGAAAAAACATTGAAGGGGGGACTAAATATTGGTCATTAAAACAAGACTGGCTTAGTAGGGACATTCTGTATCTGATGTGCTTTCCATTTAAGTTGCAACTTAAAAAAAGTGGACAATGGCAACATCCGGGATGTGATTTGGACACTTACTGACCTGCAGAACTTATCAGAAATTCTATACAACAGATTCATAAAATAACATACATAACAAACACAGACAGGGTCTTAGCCAAAGAATCATATCCCTGCAACAATAATCATGACAGTACAAATTTTCAATAATTCAATCACAAAATTTCTCCAATTCAATAAATATGGTGATTTTATATGGTACATGTATGATTATATCAAACACGCTTTATTTCGGGGGCCTTTCATAGCTTGCCGAAGGGTGAAGATATGTGTTCATTATTGAAGGCCTTAGGACAACCTGTAGAAGTTTGTAATTTACATGTTTTGGATGGCTGTATCATGGGCAATCATCACTCTAACAAGACTCCTATCAGTTCTCACCATTACCCTCAACCCAACCCTAACCCTAAACAAACCCTTAAAGCTTAAATTTACCCTAACCAAATTTAACCCATAATCAAATTGTAACCATACTCAATATCCTAATCCTTTAGTACTGGGTCCCCTAAAGTAAATGAAGGCCAAGAAGTCAAACATTCAACACCATCAAGACAAAAATAAACCATCCATAAAGCACACAGAGTCAATATGCTCATAAAGGTTTAATTTTCCCATAGCTGATCATTTATTATTGGATCCTAGGCAGTAATAGCCAATCATAATTTCTCCCCTATTTCAAACTTAGGGTAAAGTATAAGTGAACAGTTAGAATGATCTAGCTAAGTTAGACACTAGAAAAGTTATATATATATAAAAGTGTATAATGTTAAAATAATAAATACTTTCTACAGGAAAGAAAAAATATGAACAGAATTCAAGAAACTGTTGAGAAAAAAAGAAAGTGGGAAAAAGAAGTTCACAGAATCAACAAAGAGTTAATGAAAACAGGGGAATATTACCTTTACTTAATCACTATCACTGTACTGCAGAACATTAATATATTGGACAATTAATTCACAAATAAATTATATAGTTCTCATGATTTAAACACAACATAACTCAACTCATTTTGCCATTAAATATACATACATCAATCTTCCAATAGATAGTTTTATCTCCACATTCCTTATCAAAATAACAATGTTTCAAATTTTTATCTTTTCTGCATACAAAAAAATACACATGGATTCTGCAAATGCCTGATATAAGTAAAGTTCAGGAAGAAGCAAGAACAATATTCAATGCAGTTTTAGGAGATTTTTTTTTTTTTTAAAAATGGATTTTAATTCATCTCGAGGCATTAAAAATGTTAGTTGTTTATTAACATATTGGTAAGTGACACTCCATGCACAATATCTGACCAATACATGCTGTACTACATAATATTTAAAGAACAGACTTTTTACCTGATCTTCAGGTACAGGACTAATTCCAGGATTTGGACTTCTGGACCGCGCTCTCCTTGAAGATATTTTCTTCTGCATCTGAGACAGCTGTCGCTCTTTTTCTTCCTGTTAATACATTTTCAGAGTAATATCAGTCATTTAGTATATAAATGGCACAGGATAACACATGCAGTTGTAAAAATTTTAATGCTGGTTTACATAAGAATCATGCAAAAGTGGGTATATGAACACATTTGAAAGATTTAAATATTAAACTCAATTTTTTTATTAAGAACTTCAAGTCATGTGCACAATCTGATGTCCATTTGGCATTTTATGCCTGTTCTAGTAAAATACAATTTTCAAATATTTCTAACAGGGGAGATAACTCATAATTTTATGGTGAAACCTTCATAAAAATTTCGAGCAAAGATATATCCCCCATGCTGACAGTTTTGCAAAAATTATTGGCTACTCAGAGTTTGAAATTTGATGTAATAAAATATTAAAATTAAATATTTGTAGCCATTTTTAGTGTGCATCATTTTTAAGGAGACCCAAAGATTTTTACAAGGACTGGTACCTAAAAGCATTCTTCTGAATCTAATCATGACATGTTTTTAAGTCTTAAGAGAATTGTTTACTTTATTAAGTGTAAACTGCTAAAATTTCATCGGGAAAAGGTTCTTTAAACATAGGAATAGGTCCTGTATTCAGAAAATATGAAGCTTATGATGTCATTAAGCAAAAAAATGCCCCTAACACGTATAGTAAAGAAAATTACATTATGACATTGTAAACTTCATATTTTGAGTACTTTGTGAAAACAGATCCAGATTTCTTTTTATTTACCTTTTAAGTTGACTTTGATACTTGATTACAAATGATTAGAAATCAAAACAGTCGATAGTATGTGTATTTCACATAAAATGAGTTATCTCCCCTAATTTTCCACAAATTTCTTAATAATATTGGATGTGTTGTATAGATTAAGCTGTCCAAAGGAAACAAAATAATGAAAGTCAAGACTTCAATGTTACAATAAGAGCATATCTACTAATTTTCAAATTTGTTATTATAAATTTTGGCAGTTTTCATATCACGTGCAAATGTTTTTCCTCTTGGTAAACACACATAACCTCTTGATCCTTCTATAACTATGGCTGGACCATACATAGATTCTAGAAAGGTTAAGAAACAATTTACAGCTAACTGAATTACTTACAGTTTTGGTTTTGTGGTATTCCTTCTTCTGTCTCTCTGACATGTCCATGATTTGTTTGGCTTGTTGTTCTTTCTTCCCTTTAGATCTGTCTAATCTTCTTCTTAACTGAAAGTACAAATATACATATGAAATACTACACAGAAACAGAGAATCTTATAAATTTACCAAACATATAACATAAAACAAGCAATTAAATGTAAAAACAACTGCATATAAGTAAAAAACGCTTCCCACTACACCTCAGGCAATTAAATATAAAACAAATGCATATAAGTAACAAACTCTTCCCCCTACACCTAGACCAGACTGCATGGGCGATTTAAGTCATTAAGTTATCATGAGAACACAGTATCTAAATATTTTATTAAATAATGTAAAAAGACATAAATTCTATTATACTTGTGTATTGGAGAAGTTATACTTGATATCCATAACCTCGTTCAAAAATAAGCAGAACCATTTAGCTTGTTCATAATTTTGAGGATTAAGAATTTCAAATATAGAATCATTTTCATTTTTAAAATTTATGGTTTTGGAATTTGGAAATATGTTGTACCTGTCCCTGATATCATTATAGGACAATACATCAGAAAATGTTTTTCATCATAAACTTTATCTAGGCAATTTTCACAAAATCTTTCTGAGGCTTGAATAAATGCTCTACAATATCTTCCAGTTTCTATTGCAAGAGACATTGCTAAAATTGTAGATTTGAAAGGTACATATCATATCAAACTCTCTTTGGATAAGTAATGCATATAATTTACTTCTGTAACAATGAACTTGTATCCAAATAGATTTAACTTAAAAATTGTGAACATTTTAGTTAATGTTAGGAAGGAAAATGCATTTCACAATAAACTCGTATAATAATTTGAAACCTGGAAAATCATATATTTTAATCAAAACAAGAGAATTCACTGACCATTTCCTGTTGTTGTTCCTGTTGTTGTTTTATCTTGTCATGTAGACTGGTCTGTTCTCTGACCAGTTTGTGGAACACAGCCTGTTTCTGGTCCTCAGTTATATCTACAGCAACCACTGTCTTCTCTCTCTGTAGTCCAAATGGTGGTGGAACCTGATAAAGTAAAGTTGTAGGTAATGTTTACATCTGAATGAAATCATCCTTTTTTATGAAGGCAGGTATTTCAACGATAGTCACAAAACAAAAATTATTTGATTTCAACAAAACTACTTTTTATTGATTTGATACTTCTTTGCATTAAATTCTATTTTGAATTAGAATAAGCAATTTCACTAACAGATACAGCTCTCTGCCAACCATTTTCAATCCAATTATCTCCCCTTGCTGAAGTTCCATCATATTATATACCATGTTGCATGTCTTCATCTATACTCTATTATGTCAGAGTTTGTTGGAACTAGTAAAAAGGCTATGAAAGAAAAACTGTCTGCCGTATACTTATAAAATAGCGTTTATTTTGTAGACTGAAAAAAGTGCAAGCAAGTTGCAATAATTTTTTTTAGCAATGGCAATGTATTTTAAATTGCGCCAAGTTTTTAATTCTCTACGGGGATTTTACAATGTAAAATCAGCCATTTGTTTACTGGAAGTGTCTCTTTGCATGCGCTAGCACAAGACCGGGAGTACACATTGTCAATGCTGTATAATAATTAAGAAATTAAACTAGGATTGGATAACATGCAAAAATGGTTTGAGGTGACCCTAATTGGAAATTTAAAAGTAGTTATTCTTATATGAATCGTGAGAGATAGTCTGAACAAAAGAAATGTGTGCAATTTTTTAAATTACTTTATCTAGGTCAAAAGTAAGCGCTCCAGCCAAAAATGAAGATGGCCGACTCTTAATGTT
>JARWCS010277756.1:0-21515 GCA_034783895.1 Geukensia demissa
GGTGTGCTTATTGATTATTAGGAGTACATGTCAGTCTGCCACATGTCTTTTGTCCTTTACCTCAATTTTACGGTCCATTGACTAGGGTAACAAATTTTCATGCTTTGGTCTATTTTTCACTTACTATAAGTGATAGGTCAACAATATTTGGTGTGCTTATTGATTATTAGGAGTACATGTCAGTTTACCACATATCTAATATCCGTGACCTCTTTTTCACGGTCAATTCACTAGGTTTAAGTTTTTATGCCCAGGCTTGATTCTCAGTAACTGCAAGTGGTAGGTCAACAGTATGTGTTGTTAGGAGCACATGACAGTCTGCCATGTATCTTATGTCCTTGACCTCATTTTCATGGTTCATCGACTTCAGCCAAGTTTCATAACTGATCAACAATAACTCACCTTCTTTATCATGTTTTCAATTTCTGACCATTGATTTGTTTTATTTAAATGTACTGGTGGTATTACTTGCTGAATATTTTGATTAGAAAATTATTGTGTCCACATGTTTATAGAGTCAAAGCCGCATATACAGGCGAGGCATTTTTGAGTCCACAATTGCTTATAGTACATATAATGTTTCATGACATTAATCTTACTTTTACATTCTGAGATTTTAAGAATACAAGTTGGTACCAATGTCGAAAAAATATTGTGAAGTAATATGCTATATGTGCACTTCAAAGAGTAAGCTCTCATCAGTAGTATAAGAACCAACACATAGAAAGTGCGGGATCCAAACATAGTAAAAGAAGTACTCAAATCCAAAAAAGAGAAACAGGAAACCAAATCCGACGGTAGAAACTTCTTCTTATACGTTTCGAAGCCTTCAATTTGTAAAGAACTGAATAATGGAAACATACAAGAATTCTTTCCGGACAAATGATCACAAATGAAATTTAGCGGTTGCATATCCGAATGAATTAAAACTCACGTGAAAAAAACTAATCGTCGTTGGTTAAAACACACACACACACACACACACACACACACACACACGTTTGAAATAATGCATGTTTTCTGAAATATATATTCCATCAAGTCTATTTTTATATTATTAATAAATCTTCCCAAATGTTGTTTTCATTAATAATAAACAGAAATGTATTTACATAGACATTGTCTTAAATACAGTTAGAATATTTCCCAGAGATAATATATAATGTAATATTAAATGTCATTTTATTGTATTTCATTCACAATTTGGAATTAAGATATCCTGATTACGATACGAAACAGTTCCTGTTTACCTTCCATGATCACCTGACTTCACCGCCGGTTTTAGGGATCTCCATTGCTTATTAATATAATTCTATTATGAATATAATATCTAGTGTTCCTGCATGTTTTCGAGGTTGCTGTGTACATGTTTATGCAAATCCGCAATAGTTTGAAACATAAGCAATATCACTTGCATTGTATCGGTGATATGATTCCGGTAGGTTTCGAATTGTTTATGTTTGATTAGTAATTAAAAATGAAAGCAAATATTGATTTGAAAAGGGTTGAAAATCAAATTGCAAATGGCGATACATGTTCCTATTTCCTCATGTTTGAGCATGTCCTTGATAATCTCTCAAGGTAGAAATCATCAAATATAAATTGCCGACAGACGACAGAAATCAGTCAGAATGTGTGATCGCGATTCATAGTCCAAAGTCCACCAAGACCAAGTCGGTTTCCTCTTATCAACTTCTTCTTTACTGGATCATTCAGATATGAGGCAATGGTAATATTAATATAGCTGGCGAAAGGGACGGGGTTTTTAGTGCATTCCTTCCGTCTAAAACCTATTAAAGTCAAAAATAGTGAAAAGTGAAAAGTGAAAATTTAGAGTCCTAGTGAAATTAGGCATTGCTTCGTGACATTCCGCATCTCAACTGAACTGTCAACAATATTCTGGACTGATAATGTTCTAGGATCATGACTAGCAAAGTTGGGTCACGTGAGCTGTGGCAAACATTTACGTTCGTTTTGCGTAGGCCTTACGTCCGTCCGTTCACTTTTCGCAATAAGCGCTTATCTAGATCACTGCTGACTGCTGATTAGATTAAAACATAAATGTTTTATGATGTGCCAGCCATGTTTAGGGTTGATTTCCCCACAAGAAAGCTTCCAGCATAGGACCTTTTGTAGCAAACAATGCTATGGGAAATTATTCAGAAGACTTCTTCTCTGAACAAAGTAAACGCATTTAAACCAAACCCAACCAAATTTTGTTATTGAATGCTGATTCACCAACGGAGATAGCAACCAGCCGGTAACTCACTCGTTTAACATTAAATTATGTTGGAAATACACGTAAAATATTTAAAAAACTGGATAATAAGCTTATAAATACCAAACACCGCAAAAAATTGCACCGTTCACCAACCAACCAACAATCCATTGACACACAGAGACATGGTGTGAATATTTTCTGTGGGTTGATGGCCTTATGTTGCTACTTGCTGAGTAACACGCACCAACAAAATTAGCGCGTGTTACTCCGGAAGTAGCAATATAAGGTCATTAACCCATAGAGAGTTTATGCAGGAACAGTTTACCCTTCTGGACCACAAACTCCACCGACGGGTTTTTGGTTAGATCCGCATTGCTCATAGATTTCATTTTTTAAAAATTATCTATATAGTATTTTGTACAATGTCTTTTGGCTCAAGGTTGGTGTGTTATAGAAATAGGAGATGTTGTATGATTGTCTCTGAGACAGTCATCCAAAAAGTGAAAGTTACAAACATTTGCTGGTTACCTTCAGGCTTTTAATAATAGACTTCCCCCTTTTATTTGATCTTTTATTTTTTTTTTCTCATGTTATTTTTCATGCTGCCCACGTGCGCATTTGATTTTGTAGCAAAATATGTTTTGTTCTCTGTATCTGAAATTGATGGAAAAAAACATCATAAGCATGTATATCACATGTGTAGAAAAAAAAGTATTTCAAGATTCAGTTTTAGAATACATGTCCGAGATTTTGTCTATTTTTATAGTCTATTTTTATAGAAAATCTACAAAATTTTGACCCATAAACACATGAAACATATCTCACGTGTATTGTACTTTTTCAAGGATATTCTCACGATTGTGTAGGTTTCGAATGGTAATTAATATGGGCAGGCGATGTCAGATTATGATTTGAAAAGCGTTGAAAATCAAATAGAAATGACGATAACTGTTCCATTTCCTCACGTTTGAGTATGTCCTTTGCGATTTGTTAAGGCATAAGCCATCAGATATAGCTTAATGTTGGATGGCTTCTAATGGAGCAGTAGTTGCTTACCCTTCTGGAGCACTTGACTCAAAGGGTTCGTGCTACTCAGGCATCAGTTTTCTTTGTGGTGTGTTGTGTGATAATGCTTGTGTCTGTCGTTTGACTTAAGGTTTCCATTAGCTCCGTAATATCTTCGAAATTATTTTTCCTATCAAGAAGGCAAAAGAAAAAAAAACAGAGTTTTTATAAGAACTACTGAATACATTAATGCCAGACATTGTTTCTTATGAGGTATTGACCGAGAGTTGTTACGTTCGTGCCTATAGAAGATATGCAAACTGGAAGCCAGGTATGTTTTTATCAGAATATTTTCACGTGCTTGATATTACTATATTTGACAGCTATCGTTTTTCCCGAGATATACATGTATACATAAAAAGACCTCCTTAGTTCACAAAATTGTCAAATAGTTTTGCGATTTTAGTGGAGTTAAAACACTTCTACATTATATTTAATATCACAACTACATTTTCATTATTGACAGGTTCCGAGATCGATGTTAAAAGTATCAAACAGTTCTTTAATGATATAGGCTATGAGATCGAGGAAAGATCTGATATGAAAAAATCGGACTTCAAAAAGTGCTTACAGGAAGTCAGAGAAAAGTACCTAACTGACAGATCAGAAGAGTTTTACTGTTTTATTGCTGTTATTATGAGTCATGGAAATAAGGTACACCCATATTACCCACCTTGAATAACGTCTTCAAGAGTATTGAATGTGTTCATTTTGAAAATACTAATGTACACCAAAAGGTTATTTGCCACGACTTAAGTCAAAGTATATCGAAAGTTCAGCTATGAAGTATGTCATGTTATATATCGTTGGAATTTCTTTATTTTTGTCGCAACTCATCCTGTAGTTAAAATTACAGTTTTTTTTATATTACCCTCTATGTTAAATTTTGACATTGACAAAAATCGGTCTTTAAACGACATGTTTTCGGACATGAATATCGCGCTTCAGTGTTATAGCTGGAAGATAATTCAACTATATTCTTGAAATGAAATTCATATTTCATCTGTCATAAAACTAGAAAAAAAAAACCTTTTTATTATGTCTTGTTAACCGAGAACATTGGCTGATTGCACCTACAAAATGGAGCAAACTTACAAAGTCGAAAAAAAATAACATTTCAGAATATGGGAAAATTGTTTATTTAAAGTTTAAATGCATTTTTAATTACAACTTCAGCTGCGACAAAAATAGAATTCCATCGAAATATAAAATGATATATTGGTTCTGAGACTACTATAACACATTGTAATAGTAATTTCATATTGCGTTGTGGAACGTTTGATTGTGTGTGTGTGTGTGTGTGTGTGTGTGAAAACGGAATTCGAAGATACCAAAGGGGCAGAGTTTAATATTTTACAAAACTCAGAACTGTATTTCTCAAATTATTGAAGTAATGGAAAATCTGTTTGAGTTTCACGAGGTTTGTGTCCGGTAGAGTCCATCTTTAATGTACTTCTATTGTATTTCTGGGTTACCATTTCGTTCACTTTGTATGTTTTTTGTTATGTAGGAAGGAATAACAACTTTGGATAAAACAATATCATATAAAGATATAATTGATCATTTCAAGAATATATGGACTGAAAAGTTTATTGGTAAGTATTGACATTAAGTATTAGGGTGATATTCTCCTATATCGATGCTCATATATTGCGACTTAAAGACTATATAGAAGTGTTTAATATGCGACCTGGTTCGTTTACATGTATCTATAGCTAATTCCTCGTATTTAGCGCCCATTTCGCTTTAAGCACCCCCTCAATTTTTTCTGAAATATTTCAGCACCCCCTCAAACTCGCGCTTTTACAAAGTTAAGAAGATCAAATAAAGAAAATTGTTATTGCTATCTAGATACCTTAATGTAGGGGATTGAAACTAGAATTATTATTCTAAATTACAGAAACATAAAATATTTCGAACGGGACCATATAGAAGTTCTGGATTTTGCCGGTCCAAATAAGCGCTCCCGTTTTGAATTTGTAATCGCCTGTGCTTTAAGAGATTGCAAGACCTGTTATTATTTTTTAGAATTTTCATCATATTTTGAGCTGCAGTTTTTTTAATGCAGTTTTATATCCTAGATTTGATTTTCTTAATATTTTACTTGGATTGAAAAAATAAAATTTTCATTTTTAATGACGATGTTTTTTAATTCGTTATCATTTACAGATAAGTACCCAGCATTCATTTAGTCTTTATTTATTCATATTACAGGCAAGCCAAAGGTATTTATTATTCAAGCATGTCGTGGCTCAGGTATTCAAAAAAAGTATGGCCAAGAAAATGGTGATGGTAATGGCGACGAGAAAAATGATGAAAAAGAAGATTATTATGATGAATCAAACAACTCTAGACTACCGAAAGATGGATTTATTGCAAAATCAAATCCTACATTACAAGGTGAGAGTTTAATTTGAATATACACATGGTTATCATTCTTAGCTTGTCTTAACGTTTTAAAAAATAAGACTTTTTTTCTTATCGAAGCTCGAATACTCTCATGATGTTGCCATGATTGCACTTTCATGTAAATTATGTGTATATTCAAAGCGGATATGGAACAATTAGTTGTTTTTTGAAGTATGGTTTTGCAAACATGTATATATAATTTATTATTGGGTATGTAAATTTTGAAGAAATATATTACCACATCACTTTGCTTAGAAGAAGGTAGTCAAATAATTTATCTTTGGAAGAGGTTTACCATCAAACTGCTACTTAGATGTTGTTCGTTACTGATAACAAATGCCAAATTACTATTCAGAAACTTTTACTGTAAGGGAAGAACACTTTCAGTTCTCTATGAATTTAGATGAAACAAAATTAGCAATTAAAGCTTTTAAGATATGTGACTCTATTAACTACTTTGGGGTTATTCACTACTATTTATTCAAATGTAAGAAATGTCTTTTTTCACCAAAAGTGATTGGTGTTTACTGATAAAATCATATTATCCATCGGGTTAATATACCATTAGAAGAGACCAAACATCGAAGCTTAATGAAAGATTTTTTTGTTCATTTATATTTGTTGGTCAATGTTTCATGTCTGTCTGCAAGTCTGCTTAGAAATTTATACATTTATTAGTAACACCAAAGTGTGCAGCAAACCATTGATAATGTTTACAACAATTCATAACAAATAGTTAAAATAATATTTCATCCAGTCTATTATTTATGACTTCTTTTTGGCACGGACCATTTGATTTGTGTGTGTGTATGTGTGTGTGTGTGTGTGGGGGGGGGAGCTTTGTTTTTTCTGACCCTGATTTTTGTCCAAAAGATAATCTGGCCAGCATCTGGGGTGAAAAATATATTGTGGCCCACTGTCTGACCATTGAAAAAAAATTTCCAAAGAAAATTCCTAACATTAACTATACATGAAAGAAATAATCTGGCCCGCAAAGAGGGCGAAAATAAATTTCTGGCCAGCATACAAATCCCAGACCCCCCGCAGAAAATCAAATGGTCCATGCCTTACACCCCAAAAATTATATTACAAAAAAAACTATTTTTTTTTCGTTTTATATTTATATTCTGCATGCTCTCACTAATTAATATTTTAGCATTTGCTCAAGGCTGTAATTTCTTGGAATTGGTATTTTTACATAGTCATTAAGGTTTTGTTTACATTTGTCCAAATTGTGAAGCATGTCTGTATCTTGTATCGTTCTAATTATTATCTTTTGTCAAATAGTTATTTTTAAGGTTTGTAATATTGTTCGGTCACTGTTTAAGGTTAAGGAAGCATTGAGTACTCACAAACACGTTAAATATCAGTTTCTTTAAATTCTAAGATACCAAAGGACAAACAGAAATCGTTACTCATAGTTAACTGGATCCAATATTACAAGGATGAACTTAGGTGCTCCGTGAAAGTCGGCATGCCCCGCTCCACATACGACACCCGGCGTTTAAGTTTCTAGGAATTGGCATTACTTTTTTTGGAAAAATATTATGTTTCCAGAAAATTTTACATTTCAAGACAAAGTATTATTTCGTTTTACAATTCCGGAAAAAAGCCTATCCCTTCAGCTTAGTAAAAGTGTACCTGTTTTCCCTGTTTACAAACGAGAGTTGGATGTAGGCCTCCTATCAAGATGTAATTTACGCAAGTTATAAAGTCATCATTGATTTTTTGAATATGAGAAACATAAAAAGTCATGTGATTAAAACTAGCACTAAAATCAGCACTTCATGTTTTGAAGACGCAGATCTTTTTGATTCTGTGAATACTTGATCCGATGCTCCCGTCTACAAACAGATACCTGGCAAAGACACAAGAGCGACTGGTTTAGTTGTATAAACTTTTTCTGGAATTCTGGAGATACCATTGAATTAAAGTTGAAAACTCTAATAGTCTTCACATTTTTGTAGATAAGGAAAGCGATGAAGACGAATATGAAGACAATGACGATAACAATACCGTTAAACTGCCTAAGGATGCTGACATAATACAAGCTTATGCAACCGTACACGGTGAGTTTGTCTGACGTTCAAGTAATAGACATTTGTAGTCAAGAAAATATGAAATTTGCATCAGGGCAAAAGGATATAAGAAAAGCGTTGATATATTATCAAAATCTTTTACTGAAACGAATCATTTTAATGAAACCTTATCATATCTGGCTTTCTTTTCGTTGCTGACATGCATTTGGTTATTTGAATCTAATTAACGACTTCACCCAATTACGTCTTTGATGTTATTTTAGGTGATGGTGCTATTCTCAGGAAATCAGGATCAATATTTATTGAGGCATTCTTATCAGTTGCAAGGAAACACTACAAAGATCTACATTTCGAAGACATTATGAAACTTGTTAGAGACGAATTAGCGACAAATGCAAATTACGAAGGGAAGAAAGGAAAATTTAAAGGAAGATGTCAGATGTCAACATCAGAATCAACATCAAGAAAACATTTTTACCTTTAATACTTTAAGTTCCGATATCGGTTGTGACTTACATTGATTGCGACTATACACTGGCTTTGTCTACTGAGTAACACGACGGTCACTTCTAGTTTGGTTTAAAACAAAAATCTATCTACTGTTTTTATTTCATTATTCTCACTGGTCAATACATTGATCTAGGCAAGACTTGGAGACTTTACGGTCTGTTTGACCTGTTTAAAAATGTTCTTATTCTGTAGACGTAAACTTCAGCTGCAAATAGT
The DNA here is from genome assembly GCA_034783895.1 of Geukensia demissa. Classification (NCBI taxonomy): domain Eukaryota; kingdom Metazoa; phylum Mollusca; class Bivalvia; order Mytilida; family Mytilidae; genus Geukensia; species Geukensia demissa. Next base: position 8,461 of record JARWCS010277756.1, read on the forward strand.
TACTTTTCAAGCTGTTGAGCAACTAAAACTTGTTAGGAATGACCTAATTGTAAATTTTATTATTTTGCGTTTTCAAAAAAGGTTGCTTATCAAGAAAAATTATATCTATGTTGTTTAAGAGACGATGTGTTGCTATTTTAGCATATTGCAGTAGTAAAATGTCAATTCTAATGTAGAGCTTGGAGACATGCTTGAAGATTCGGATCGACAGGCTCATGGTTAAAGGTCTTTAGAGTTTTAGTTTTCTACATAGTGTTTTGTGTACTGACATTTGTCTTATTTCGTTCTCTTGGCCATTGTTTGGTTCAGTTAATCTGTTAAAAAGATATTTTATTTAAATAAGAAATTCAATTTATTTTAATAATCTGATAATTGCATTGCCTGCATTGATTAATCTTGATTATTCAGTGGTATTAATTCTTTTCTTTCAACCTTCGTGTCTCACAGGGTTACATAAGATTTACAATTTTGCTCCCAACTATCCCTCTTCATGCTCGTCTTCTGTCGTTTGGCTTGTGTCCACGATAGCAAAACTTTTCCTCTGAAATTGCTTGTCCAATTAGAAATAAACTTTGGAGGAAAGTTCATTCGTGGTCCCCTTTTATCCCTTCTCGCCAACTAAGATGGAATTTATATAAGAAATTAAAATTGGAGTGGTATATTATAAAACAAATTCTTAATTGAAACCACTGAGCAGCCAATTGCAATTAAACTTAGGTTGAATTATCCCTCGATAGTCCTCTACCAAATTTTTGCCCACCATTAGCGCCTGCCTACCACCATAGCCGAATTATTTATTACTCATGGACAAATGTCAACAAGCATATAGTGTATCTCCCTGTACGTCTTTACTTCCACGTGAATAAGTTTTGTGCTAAGCCCCATTTCACGGGTATTATACATGGAATGAGTGACCCACTTTAACTGTATATTCATCTTATGTGTCGAGTCCAAATGAACAGGTTTTGGATCACTTTGACCTAGATTTCACGCTCCAGTCACGTTCGGTAAAGCTTAGCATCAGGTGCTATAAATGTTACGAGTGTCATTTAATATACATGTACCTGTATATTCATCTTTGGGAGTACAATCCAGAATCACACGCATAGGATCACTGTGACCTACATTTCAGTCCCATTGACTGATTTAGTTTTGCGATTAGGTCAATTCTCAGGTGCTATGAATGTTATGATTGTCACACTCTACATGTATATTCATCTTCGGGAGAACAGTCCAGATGCACAAGTCTTGAATCACTTTGACCAACATTTCATGCTTGGGTGACTTGGTTATCTTTGGCAGGGTATTAGTGTCTTACAGATACAAACATAGTATTTGTTGTGTATCCTTTTTAATTTTCTAAGAAAGCTTCATAATGATTTTCACTCATTCTTATAACTAATAACATAAATTTAAATTGACTGAAAATGTCATACAAAATTGACATAAATGTGGACAATTTCAATCTGCTGTGTACTAACATGTGCAGGCGGGGCAGACTACAGAGTCTTTCAGTCGCTTTTCTCTAGTTTGAAAGAGAACCATTAGGAAGATCGCTTATAAATTAGACGAATAAACTGGCAAGCCTATTGCAACCAAACTTAGAACGGTCCTTTGATGGTCAGCTAACTGATTTTGTCCGGCTTTACCGTTTTACGAAAAAGGAAGTTTAACCTGGACCCATAAGGAATATCATGATATTCAAATGTAACGACTATCGGTCAGATAAGTATACAATGTGAAACAAGCAACATTTAAACATTAACACAACGACATCCACAGGATTACAGGTTCCTGGCTTGGGACAGACACATAAAAAATATGACCGGGTTTAACAGGTTTGTGAGTACTCAAACCTACCCGTAACCTGGAACAGTGGTGTGAAAAACTTTATAAACTAAATGCATAAGATTTAATTTTTAAGTCGATACATAAAACGCAGACAATAACAAATAAAAGAAGAGACAACAAGATGAACCAACCTAAAAAATGTTAAAGCTTTTTCTGACAGCTAGTTCAAATTCCAAACACAGTTGATAACAAACCTGGTAATCTTAAGCTAATACATCAATCAAAACACGTCCGGCTCTATTTGGTGTAAAATGTGATTAATAACCAAAGAAAACAAGGTATTGTGCAAGTGCCACAATTAAAAAATACCGAAAGCATGAAGGACAATAACTTTTAACAAAATATTGACTGAAATTAGCTTTTGTGTAAATTATTTAGCAGAAAGTCATTGTTGATACCAGAAGATCTAAAAACTCCCAAATGAGTTGTGTTTAAATTTACAAGCTTTATTTTCCACATTTCCATAAAAATTTTAGTGTGATACTCCGCTCTTATCAATTTTCTGAAGGTGCAATCAAACTTTAAAATTGTATCCTAATATTTATGATAGAATTTGTTAAATGTTTTAAATAATTCATGGAAAAGCAATCCTTGCATTCATAATTTTGGCATTTATCGAATTACCCCTCCTGTTTTGTGAATTGAGAGAACGGTCGTTAATTTTCTCACTAATTGATAGTAAGCGAATAAATAATAAATTTTATTTGATTTTAATTAATATAATTTATTTTTATTAATGAAATATGTATATATTGAACTAAATTTGATACATTGGTTTTTTTTCTAACAGGTCAATTTTCGTTTCAATTTTATTTAATATTAAGGTTAATCTATTTAATCCAATTAATTCAATTTGATATTTAATTTGCATCTCAACACCTGAAAAAGATGGCGTCCACAGTTTGTGGTCCATTGTCGGTCAGTTTGTCCTTCGTCCATTTTTTTGTTATTATAATATACGACGATGACCACAAACTCTGGACGCCATCTTTCTTAGGTGTCGAGATGCAATGATTTAATATCAAATTGAATTAATTAAATAAAATAAATTAAACTATATATTAAATAAAATTGAGACGTTAATTGAGACATTTAATTGAACCTGTTAGATACAAATTTAGTTCAATAGATATATTTCATTAATAATTGCTTGATTGATTGATTGTTGCTTAATCTCCAGTGGCAAATATTTCATGCCTATTCAGGACGGAAACAAGTTAACAAACAATAAATCATTATGTAGACTGTGAGCAAGGGACCGGTAAGGAGAGAATTTTAGACGGCGGCTGGAAAAATTGCGGGTTAGATAGGGGCGGAAAATTTAGCCTTGTAACTGGCCGCCTACAGACCAGCCAAAGTGAGTTATTTCAAGGGGTCTTTAGCGTGCTTAGGACGTGGCGTTTCCTAAACATGGGGCGTCTTTAACGTCTCCCTCTTGACAGATTGTAAATTATATATCCCCAAAACCAAGGACGCCCGTTTTAGAGGACTAGTGCCTCCAGGAAGGAGATACCTACTGCCTATTCTTTCCCCGGCACAACCTTTGCGAAGGGGAGTTCGAGTATTTATACATCCCGCTCGAACTAACTGACGCCCCTTTAGCAAGGGTTCTACCTGCAGGCGGAGAAACCGAACGACCTATTTCTATACCTCGGCCGCCCTCGGGGGTCTTTGAAAATAGAAAAAATGGGTGAATATGCCATTTTTCTTACTTCAAGCTATCTTAGGTTTTTAAGTGACGTCATCGGTGATGTTATTTTTTTTTAAATGATTGAAATAGGTTGATATATTATTTTTTTAACATTATACTAATATATTTTAGTTTATTTTTTAAACTTTTATTTAGAGGGGGGACTTCAATGTGTTCGCTTGTCCTTCTCCGACTCTGCAATTTTGGTAGCTATAGGTAAGCAAAATATTTTATTTTGTCCAACAAAAATGTATTATTTTGACTTAAATTCTTTATTAATGTGCTAAAAATAATTTACTCAAACAAGATGACAATAAAATTCTAAGGTAGTTTTAATATTTTGGGTTGCTCGGGGAAGAGTTTAATTAAAGGGTTGAATATCAGGGTAAAAAATTTCCCCCATTTTACCTTCTCCTCTATGGTCGTTAATATATCAGTGTATTTTAGCTCGATGGGGACCAGCTTTTTGAGACTACAAAATGGAAATGATAAATTGAAAAAAATTAAAATGAATTAAAAATGGAAAGTTTGTTTAATTCGAATATCGACAGATGTTTATTTGAAAATAAGTGCAACATTTGTTCCACTGACTTTTAATTGATATTTGTTTCTCAATAAAACAAATCGCTGTCAGCGTTGTACAACACGTTTCGGTATGATTTTATTTCATTTTGTCTATCGGAATTATTCGACAGCTACACGACTATGAAGTTCACAATCACTGTAGTGGTAATTTTGTTCCTCTTTCTAGGTACGTATTTAATATATGACAGAACAACTGCATTTCAGTGACATATATCTCGAACTGTAATTATACTGTAATGATTGTAACCGATCGACTACATTTCCAAAATGTTAAATAATCCCTAAATTTATATAACTTACAAAATTTGAAATTAAAAGCTTTTAGACAATATTAATATCTAAAATGTCGTTTATAACATTTAAGCAGGATTTTACAACTTGTTTGAAAAATGATGGATTCCAATGCTTTAGGTAGGATATTTCCCCAAGAATTCACTTAAAAAGGTGATAATTTTGTATTTTTTACATCTGAATCTTCTTACAGTTCCCTTTTTATACTTTTTTCTCGACAAAGTATCTTGTTTCCGGAGCCAGTTTACCTTTGATGATTTTTTATGTTTGTAATGCTGACTTGTTGAGTGTTATTTATATTTTATTCAAAAATTTCTTGTTTAAGTCGGACTTAATTCCAATGTTTGTACTTGCTGTTTTGTTTTGTGTTCTCCTACAAAAGCAGACCTTTAGTGTATTAAACGTATCTAAAACTGCGTTGTAAATATTTTACGTAAATTCTGTAAGCAGATGTTGGCGTCAAATATATTTCTATGCATTTGAAACTTGCGAATTAGTACTTAGAAACCATTTTTCGCAAAGTTTTTTTAAAGAATAACAGATCTTAAACGGAAGTAAATGTGAGCAAGACCTGATAACGCTTTAGAGATGCTCACGAATGGAAATCGAGCAAAATATTTGGGGGTAATGTGTTGGAATTTTAGTTGATGTCTGTTTTAATATACCTTTGACATAAAAGGTTTTAAAATAAATGTATTTATCGAACGTTATGATTATTAATGAAAGTATAAGGATATCTTACACATTACATAGGGATATAACGTCACCACAACGTTGCTGAATATTGCTAAATATGAACATATGTTTGGAATAATGTTCTATTAAACATTATGTCGTGTTTCATAAAATTTCATGAAATTGAATTCGTTTCATTTGGCCTGGCGGAGACACGTCAGATTTTGTTTCTGCACGTAGGGAATGTTGAGTATTTCCGGGTCTCGTAAGCGAAAGGGTTAAAGTTGATACAACAAACTATTACCTAATGGTTTCAAATAATAATGAAATTATAAATGATTTAGATCTGTGTTTTTTTTAACATGGTTATAAATTTTACAGATTATATCTTTTTAGAATGTCATCTTAATTAATTTTTATCTTCAGATTTAAATCTATCATGTGTTATATCCATATTATTTTTGTAAGTGCAATAACAAATTTCATACTACCTGTACCTTAGTTCCACCCAGGTATATATCAGTACAAGTATATTCTAGCTGAAAGAAGAATTTGTTTGAATATCACAGAAAGTGTCCTTATACGAAAATGCCCTTTTAAGGATGTTTCGCGCGTTAAAACGTGCCATTTTAAAAAATAAACAGAGGCCTTTTTGAAAGCTCTTCACACCTCATTTTTCAGAAATACGACGCCATACGCTTAGCGTATTTCGCCATACGCCTAGAACGGATAAAAACTGGGCAAATTAAATCACCACTTGTAAAAGACTGTATTTTCATTTTATACTTTGTGGTACACGTGGAGCATTAGATAAACATTTTATAAACAGATGTTTTGGGAAAGGTTTCGAGTCAGGGTAGCCTACTGCCTAAACTGGTCGCTTATACAGACTCATCGGTTAACACCCTTTCAATGACAATTGGGTATTTTCCATACTCACTACTTGGACCAGAACTCATCCTGTTTCATGAATGACCTTCAACCATCCACTGACACCCACTGAAAGATTTCTTCCGATGACACAGTTGTTTAAATGTACAAGACTATTGCAAATGAAACTGACGCGTAAAATCTTCTAGACCTAAATCAGTTCTGGAGAATGAATGTGTCCAAATAAATGTTAAGTCATTTCATCCGAATCGGTTTAAATTCTAAAACACTGTAAATACGGAAAGATTTCGAAACGTATTGGACTTGTGTAGTTGTCTCTACCGTCGGATTTTGATTCATATTGCAATGTAAATATTTTGCAATGTTTGGATCTCAGACTAACTATGTTTTGGTTCTAATGCTACTGATGAGAGGTTACTCCTTGAAATGTACATTTGCATACAAATATTCATCATATTTATTCAACAAAGGTAAAATTGTATTTTGGGAAACAAATAATTCTTGATTTGAGTAAATATTTTACAAGGTTTGGATCTCAGACTTCCTTTGTTTTGGTTCTAGTGCTGCTGATGAGAGGTTACTCCTTGAAATGTACATTTGCATACAAATATTTACCATATTAATTCAACATGGGTAAAATTTTATTTTTGGAAACAAATAAATGAAAGAAAATTGAGGAGAATTACCAACTACACGGAGGGACTTTATAATTAGTTGATTGATTGAATGGTGCTTAAGTCCAGCGGCAAATATGTCATGCATATTCAGGACGAGAGCATATTAATGATGAGTGATGATGAATGAACCATGCTTGGTACTAGACCGACACAATGAGCCGGATTTTTAACGTGCTAGCTCACGAAAGCAACAGCAACAGTCCGCATGAAGACGTGCCACCTTACCACATTATTCTGATTCTGGGCCGACAAGTCTATACTCTTTCTCCTAAATGCTGCGTGCTTAGCGGAGAAGCGGCAAAAACCAATTTTAATGTCTTTGGTTTGACCCGGCCGGGGATCGCACCCACTAACTTCAGCATTCGAGGTGAGCACGCTAACCATTACACCAACAAGTCGGTCCCTACAATTAGTAAAATTAGCTACATATCTTGGTCTATATAAACCAATAACCAAAAATGGGATCAGTACATAATAAGCTTGTGTCGCATAGCAGTCCAAACAAGAAAACAAATTTACTGTAAAAAGTCCATTAATCATTACCGACTTTGTTTCTTTGGGCCAAACCAGATTGATTTTTAAATTTTCTGCGGGATGAGTTTAACATATTGTCTAATAAAACATTTCTGCAGCAAAATCAGGAACACTCTAATGATGTTGCCATGGTTTATCAAAACATGAATTGTCACAAAGTCATAACGATCATACGGAGATTATGATCTGCGAAAAAATTATAGAAGGTATAACATGGAAGAACCAATAGTGTGGTTGTAATGAAATTAGATATAAAATTTCAAATTTGCTAAATGTCTCCTTTTGTTTTGCCAATGCAACCTAAAATATAATCTACTCAATACTATTATGCTATGCTGTGAACAATATGCAAAAGCGCCTTAACAGATATTGTTCGATAACAACAACTATAAAAATCATACCTGGGTAAACTTGTGAATGCGCTTTTCAGACACGTGCTACACACAAAATACCGAAACAGAAGTCGATGACGACGACACGGAAAATAGACCTGAAGCTGAAACATCTGTTGAACAGTACGTATTCGTAAAAATATATAAATGTCATCTAACCACAATTAATTAAAATTTGACCCTACGTTCTCTTTTTCTATTTATTCATTTTCCCCGTATGGTCTAACACCAATACTGGATTAAAAAAAAAACATCAAATGAGGTTGTTCTCGGTTTTTGTTGCAAGCTATTATCTTTCTCAGTACCAACAGCTAAAGCAATTTATCAATCATTTTTTCTTAAAATTTCAGCTTCCAATAATTTTTTTCACAAATAATGAAATTCTGTTACCTCTATATTTTTACTTTCATACCATATGTGACAAATGCAATATAGCAAGTCGCTGTTTGAAGATCTGTAAACCTCTTACAAAATGTGTTTATCCCTTTGAAAAATTTGTAATATAAACATTATAAAGCAGCCGCAAATTTCATCTCAATTGGTACATCCAGAGGTAAGAAAAATTTATTTCACAGCTTAACTAACAACCCATCAATTTGACAATCAAATATTTCAATATAAATTGATCCAATGGATTGTCTGATAGGTAAATTGTTTTAGCTGTTGTTACTGGAAAGGGTTATAGCCTGACAAGGATCGTTAAACCGCGTTTTTGGCCAAAGTATTTGGCTGAAAAATGAAAAGTGGTATATTATCTATTATTATAGTTTGTATTAAAAACAACCTGTTTAAAGAAAATTCAACAGTTTAATTGGTTGACTGACAACGGTCACATGACACGTAGAAATTGCTTTCATTGTGAAAATACTCTGAAATTACTTAATTTGACACGAAAGTTGATACAATTTTTTTTATTTTGATATAGATCCAAACTTTGAAAAATTAAAGTTCAATCAAGTACAAATGTTTAGTTAAAATATCTTTGTGGTGTTTTTGTGCGGTCACATCTATTTTGAACAAAACACCTCTAAAAAGTTGTTATTTTTACGGAAAATGTAACTTTCTTGTTAAAATAGTCAAATGTGTCCTATTGTCTTGTCAAAATAATGAAAATAATATGCCAGTGAAACTGGCAAATATGGTAGAGGAATCAACTTAGAAAGTGTACATTTCTCACAGTGATGCTGATAAAAGAATTTGGGTTTCTCGCGAGATCATGCGAGTCGGAAGTTGCTGATAGCTTATTGTCGCTCACCAACACAAAATCGTTTAATACGTTTGCAATTGGTCGCAAAGGTTTGTCACACGTTTTATATTATTGTTCATTTTCTCATATGTTTCAGAGTTTCTACGAAGCAAAGGGACTGTTATCCTAATGGAAGGTTTTGTGTAGGATCTGCATCGAAATGTTGTTCACAAAACTGTTTTATAGTCTGTATATCACTTTGACAAGTGTGAAAATCGTATAAAACAATATTTGAGCTGGAAGATACAACTAATATGAACACCATTCATACAATTATAAAAAAAACGGATAAATATTTTACTAAAATAAAAAGTCTAAGTTTTAAGTTAATAAATGCTTACTTTCCTTTAAATTTTGACAACAATCCTGTAGTAGTGCTGTACCTAATGAGATGTCCAGTAAAGCACGATACAATTTGACGTCTGAGTTAATGAACTAAACGATCATCTTTTGTCTTTATCAAGACATTTTTGCCACAACTAAGGCACAAGAAGTGCTACTATACTAATAGGTCGTTCGGTTTCTCCGCCTGCAGGTAGAACCCCTGCTAAAGGGGCGTCCGTTAGTTCGAGCGGGATGTTTAAATTCTCGAACTCCCCTTCTCGAAGGTTGTGCCGGGGAAAGAATAGGCACCAGGTATCTCCGTCCTGGAGGCAACAATCAATCAATCAATAATTTCACATTTATAACTGTATAATATGTGGACCTTTTACAGCTTACTTTATGTTATGACCTGGTTCATTGTTGAAGCCCGTAACGTGATCCTTAGAAGTTTAAATGTGCTTGTTGTCTAGTGGGTGGTTGTCTCATGGGCAATCAAAAATATCTCTTAAATTTTAAATGTAAAGTTGAAGGAATCACACTACTTTAACTTTTGACTGAAAAAAATGATATCTAATCATTGAGAGGGGGGACATATACATGTTGTTTAATCTGCCTTTGAAGGGATTTCTTGCAAGAAAAGCTTTTAAGTCTTACCCTAAATATTTTTCTTTGGAGTTGTTCCAAATAGTTTTAAACATTCTTCATTCCAGAAGTTAAATTAGGCTTTCTTAAGTGGTGCTCGTGCGCTAATGAACACTTTCACATCTGCAACTCGAAGACTGTGATACCTAAAAAAGAAAATGAATACTTTAACATTAGCAATAGAATATTATATGGTGTGTGGTTACATGTTTGTGTAAATATAAATAAAATCAATGGATTTAGATTTTGAAGGCGCTTGATCCTAGGAGATCTTCTGGTCCCCTAAGGCCTGGGCGCCACATACCCGTACGGCTTGCCCACCCTCCCCAAGTGCCTATTATAAGGGTTGTCCATGTATGTTTTTCCCTTTTGAGGTCTTACATGCGGTACATGGTTGTAAACCCTTACCTGCGGTACATGGTTAACCCGTTGGAGGAGAATTTGTAATTCTCTTTGAAGATTTCTGAAAAATAAAATTGACATTTAAATAGCAATGGAACTTGTACAAAGCAAAAACTTACAATGTGTAACAAGGGGGACAACTGTATTGTATCTATAGTAGTGTAAGAACCCAGAAAAAAACATCTGATTAAGGAGTTTAATATACCAACATAATACACAACTTTTGTTTAAATTAACGAAAACTAAAAGCTTTGATTTAACATTTCATAGTAGTCATAATGACGTCATTAGGTCACATTTCTGTTATTTGTATGAATTATGGTGATACCCTCCTCTTTGGCCAATTCACACTTCAACACTACTGTCTTGTCTTTTAAATATATACAATATTAGTAATGATTTCTGCATTTTTATAAACTGTTGAATGTGTTGAGTGTAACATATCTAATGATATTTGCCAATGAAGCTGATATTGTAAGCTTAACACGCAAAAATACAGTAGAGGTGTAAAAACCTGTAACAATTATCTTGTGAATTCAAAATCTTGAAAATGTAAACTTATAAATATCAAAATGTTTTAAAAATTAAATGATATCTATTCTGTCAATTGAAGTGGTCTATTTGAATGTTTTCAGTGTTATAGTGCTAGGTTAGGCGTTTGAGATGTTTTATCATTGCCAGATCCCAACATCTACTCACAAAAATGATACAGACCATCCTCGTATCAATTCATCAGAACATGTCTGATTAATGCTAAACAATATACAATCCTTAACTTTTAACATCTAAAAGTTTATTTTGAAAAAAGAATTTATAGTTGATACTTCTTATAAGGTTTACCTGATCTTGAATAAAACAAAAGATTAAATTTTTAATTTAAATGACCTGATAAACTTCTGTTTTAATACATATAATAAAATTATTTTTGACATCACGTATCATAGTAAGAATTATATATAGGAGTAATTCAGTCGCCCAGAAAAATATATCAACCCCGTAGTGCTAATGTTTCCTACTTTGGAATGAATTCTTAATTAATCAATGTCTGAAGCTACGCTCTACAGCAAAGTAGAAAATGAAAAATTTTAGCAACAAACTAGTAATAGACTGACAAAACTATTTGTACAATAAAATTGTTATGATAATTAAGTAAAAAATGCAGTGACTTGATGTATTGAAGTTCTGAAGATCATAAAATTATACCTTTGAAAGTATTTAGAGAACATAACTTGCATAGAAAATTCATACCGTATATGAAGAAAGGCAGGTTTGGCTTGAACACGACCATTGTATCACATGTGCTGGATATTGAAATAATATTCTGAATTTCTGACACATTAAAAACTCGGAAAATTGATTATAACGTAGAATTATATTAAACTGTCAAATCTTAATTGATGTTGAGTTTGTTAAGACGTGAAAATGATGCTAAGGCTAAAAATACAATAAATTTGTTAACGAGCAACATTTCAAAACCCTTTTTATGCCAAAATTAATCAAGTTTCTTCTTGGGCCAAAATGATATTTAGAAATGCACAATGTATTTATTTTGAAGTGTCTGCATATCACATCAGCAGAATCAGATGTTTACAACAAACACCATATATTATCTAAAGACCTTCTGTTTGATTGTAGATTGGCATTTCAAAATTTAGTTGTAATTTTTATAAATTGAGGGGTGATTATGTTACACAATATGAAAAATACAAAAATGTGACCATACATATTGCAAACGTTGCCTTAAGCATGATTAGGGTTTTGTTAAATTTAGCTGTGTATTATTTGGTCTGTATATTCTGAATGAAAAAGGTTCTTGTCTCTATTATCATTGTTTTAACTTTGATTGATTGAGTGTTTTAACATCCACTGGCAACTGTTTCATGTTCATTCAGGATGGTTGATTGATTTTTTTTTAATTGTTGGTTGCTTAATGTCCGGTGGCAATTATTTCATGCATATTCAGGACGAGAACAAGTTCAACAATTATCAATATCGAAAAAGGGGTGGGATGGGACACAATAGGGCAACGGTTTTTGACTGCCACTGGAAAAAATATGTGATGGATAGGGACGAAAAACTTAGCCTTTTGTAGCAGCATTAGCCTTCTCTTTTTCGAAAACTACATAAGGGGTCATTTACGTGCAAAGAGCGTGGCACTTTTCAAACACGTCACCCACTATAGTCCGAGACCAGGCTTTCCGTGTTGTAACCTGACAACACTCCTAAGAGAGGGCCTCCCCTATCCGCCAACTGGGGTTCACGCTGAGTCTGCTGTGTGTCGAGCCCTGGAGAGCGCTCCGGTGTCCAATAGTTGGTTAATGATATTTGATTAGACTGTGAATTCCATGCCTAAGTACATTGTTGTTACACTAAAGCTTTTACACATTTGCTAGATTGATTTACGTAGTCTCTAAATATTTAAGGTGCGCCCGATGTGCGTCGCCATATTTGCCTTTAAATTGTCATGACCGTCGGACACTCTAGACATTTCTGTCTTCCGTTTTAAAGGCCAAACGTGCGTTAACATGTTTTTTTTCAAGATGATTGATCACTGGAACAGGGACGTATATAACAGTTATATACGTCCCTGACTGGAATGAAATTTTGTTTTTTTTAACTGATGGATGGGACAAATGGGAAAAATCTACAAAAAGGGAAGAGTTGGGTAGGAATGGGAAATTTAAGTCTTTTATATTGGTCAAAATCTTACAATTTTCATCATTTTTTAAAGCTTCTCTAATGTATTTGCCTCTGTCTGCATGTACTGGTAAAGTTTATGACAGAAAACTATATTTTTTAATTAACAACGGTATTTGCATAAGTTTTAGCACCACTGAGTGGATATGGAAATAGAT